>JBBPMH010000004.1:0-174598 GCA_038090235.1 Pulveroboletus ravenelii
TACCACTGATGGATGAGGTGATGTGGGGACAGAATCATCTTATCCACACTCTCAACTCGTAAACTGAAGTCTGGGACATAAGCTACATTAATGTGATGTGCACAGGGGCCATCTTTCTGGATATATCTCATTGCTGTCAAATATACTACAGTTTGATCTTACCTCGCGAACTGAACAAACTGACTTTCTTCCCACTTCGGTCGTATCAAAGTGCATCAAAGTGTTGTTCACACGAATTGAACTGAATTAACTGTGAAGTCACTTCACTTCTGCAGCAACACTAGATGGAATGCAGCTGGTACTAGTTACTCGACAAAATGTGGTAGGTACACGCGGCAGGTATACGACAGAACGCGGCAGGTATGCGACAGAACGCGGTGGACTACAGGACAGAACGCGGCGCGCGGTGGGAATAAAGATGCAGATGTAACGCGAATCGTGCGCAACAGAGGACCACTACTTAATCCTCTTGAGCTGACAAGAGTGTTAATACCGAAGTGAAGAGATGACTGTAATCTCACCCTTTCAGTCTGTCTAAACACGCCACTGTCAAGCGTCGTAGCTTCACTTGCGATGACATCAAGGCGCTTATTCTGTGCATCCAGCTCCTGTCCCATAGTTGTCCCGAGAGATTTCAAGGTCTTTGTGAGTCTGGAGATTTCGTCAAGGTTGTCATCTACCTCATCCTCGAGTTCATCGTCTGAGGCCCCGGCTTCGAACTGGTAGCGCTTCCGCTGTTCCTTTCTCGCCGCAAGCTGTTCAGCGTTTCGGAACCTGGAACCGTCAAACCCGCCTGCACCAGTCCGAATCCCCTCTTCCTCATCCCGTTGCCCGTTGCTAACCGCCTGACCGAGACGATTCTGGGTGTCTCTAATGTCCATCATTGCCTGCTCTCGTTCGCGCTTTTCATCTTCATAGCGTTGCTGTATTTTGGCCTCCTGAGCGGCGCGCTTGGTTTCCTTGTTAAAGGTTATCGCTGGACGAAAGATTGATCTATTGAGTTTCTTGAGCTCGTCAATTTGATCTTCTGCTCGCAAAGTATGAGTCTTGGACACATCGAGGTGGCGCTGTGTGTTTGCCAGTTTCTCTGCAAAGACGTGATTATGAACCAAATTACATTCAAAACGGTCGTGCGCACCAGACTGGTCTGCGAGCCGACCCAAAGTCCCCCTAGCAGTTTCCTCAGCCTCCCGCGCCATCCGCAGCGCGTTTCTGGTAGAGGTAACGCTCTCCTGTTTGATGAATCTTGTCTGTTGCTTAATACCCTCCACATCCTCCTCATTCTCCTCTCCAGGAGGAGGCTCCCTTCCAATCTCAGGACCATCAAAGAAACGGCCGGATCCTGCTTTTTCCGGATTGTATCCAGCAAACAGTTCCCCACGTGCCCGATCCAGCTGGGAGTGAGCATCACCGGTAACAGGCAGCTCGTCAATAACACCTTGAGATATTGACCTCTTTATGGTGTTGTATGGATCTGGTGCCTCCCTATTAGTTACGTATGTGCTGGCATTGGAGCGGTAACTTGGGAGAAGCGAGGTGGCGCGCGATGAGCTGCGAGATGCACCGAGCGGTGGTGCAAGCTCGGATTGAACGGGCGGGATGAGGGATTTGTCTTTGCGCTTCCAAAAAGACATGCTAGACTTTTTAGACGACGTCGTGGGCAGGGATCGTGTTGCTAGGAATAGCGGAAAACATGCAACACAGCATATCACGTGATGTGAGAGTAATGTGACTCTCACATCACGTGATATAAAGTGTTGCATGTTTTCCGCTACACGACGCTATCTAAAAAGTTGGTCACCTAAGTAAGTCGAGTCACGAGACGTCCTAGGTTTTATTTTTATTTTTATTTTTTTGGAAAAGGCGCAAACGGCACCAGGCAACCGCCTAAACTGGTCCCTGGCACACGGCCTAAGGCGTGGAAGTCATCCCACGGTCTTATTTTATTATAGGGGGAACCATGACGCCGTATACTCCAAAGGAGGAAATCCGTTTACGGAAACTGTGCGTGGGGAGCCGACGCCAGTACTGTGGGAATCGCGACGCAAATCGCACTACCCACTAAAACCCCCTGGTGGTTTTTGCGGGATTCGAACCCGCGACTTGGTAACCCAAAGCCAGCGCCTGCAGAGCAGACCTAGGGGGGGTGGCATCGTCCTAGGTTTTAGTCTATGCGTGAGAAGCGAAGTGGGCGCATCGCTCTTCGCTCTGCCCACTTCGCACCCCAAGGACTCCAGCAGCTCCGTTAGTGTAGTCCTTATCATTCTCTTTTCGCACCCACCCGCCGCTCCCTCTCTCAGCCTGCGGAACTTCCTCGTTTATTCACTCACAACTGTCCGACGCTGCTTCGCTTATCGCTCGAGCCAGACTGTTCGGTGCCCATCCCACCCTCACAGCTCGCTCGCCCGCTAGTTTAGAGAGCAGTTTCGGGCCGGAAAAGCCACAGGCTTTTCGCCCACCCCTGGACACACTCCTTGTACCTAGCCACGACCAATTGTGATTTCACTCACGTTTCTCCGCAAGCCCGTAAGCACGCAACGCATAGACTTAGTTCTGCTAAGTACCAACAAGATCCAGCGCGTCTCGTTAGCAGACTGCTAATCATCACTCTCTCCTTCCTCGTCATGGCCTCCGTTTCCCATGGATGAGACCGGCATACCCTTTCCCACCGGTTTTATTTTCTTGATAGATACTCGTTCGCGGAATCGAACTTTTGATGACCTGGTAGTTCCATTCTGTATTCGAGGCGGCGGCTCAAAGAAGTCACTATAAAAAAGTTCTGTCGATGCTGCTAGCAATGAGCCGCAACCACTGCCATCCATTGTTACTCACCTATACTATCATTTACGCCACCTTCCGTATCGTCGACCGAGCCAAATAGATCCACCTCGAGTTCTTCTGCGGAATCCTCGTCTGCAACCAATGCTGGTTTTCTCTTGGGTACCTCATTTGTCTCTGCTTCGTTAGTTTCGGCGTTGAAAGTTGCAAGATCGAAGAAGCCATCGTCAAGGACCGAACGTCCAGGAGAATATGACTCTGATGGGTTAAGCTTTTGCTGGCCACGAACAAGGTCTAACATTGAGCTCGGAGGCACGTGGTCTTCATGGTCTTCGCTTTCAGCAGTCTCGTCCTCAAGGTTGGCGACACCTTCAGCTGCTGAGCTGCCATTCTCCTCTCCACTACTCAGTTCTTCCCACAAATTCTCACTTTCATCCACGTCCATTTCTTCAGCATCCTCCTCTTCCTCACTTTGACTATCTTCGCTGTTTTCTCCTTCCAAATCCGCTCTCTCGTCTACGTCCTTGCCTTGCAGGGCCTTCAAGTTCTCGCATACGCGTGCTGCTCTCAGATCCAATTGTTGCCATATCTGATCAACGTTCATACCCTCGATAAAGAGGGTTGGAAGCGGTGTCTCCTGAACGTCGATTTTCTTTGCAGGTTTTTGAATAGGGCCACGCCTTTGTGTCGAGGCACTATGTACCTGAGCCCTCGTCTGTGGCGGAACTGCTTCAGTGAGCGTAGACAATAGTATTTCCAGATGAGGCTTCGAGGATTTCTCTGTCCCGAGGGCTGGCCAAAGTATTCACTAAGCTCTCGAGTAATGTTCAAACAAGTCTCTCTCACCCCAGTCGAAGACGTGTTTTGCTGCACACAGCGCAATAGAACGAAGCTCGCTGCTAGGCCCTGATAAACATTCTATGTGGGAGTCAATGAACGTGGAGAGACGCTCCAATTCAGGTGGGACTGCTGGGCTTGGGTCATTCATATGGACATAAGTCAATCGGGGAGGGCGAAAAACACAATAATGTTTGTCATTATTTAGCGATACCTACTGCAGCTTTGGTTTACTAGTCACGGTATTCTTCTGCCACCACCATGGATTTCATTATGACTATAGACTCTGATGACGAGAAGCATACTCGAAAGCGCAACGGAACACTCAAAGACGAAGAAGACACGTATCACATGGACCGTGATTTCCACTTTGATTTGTCGGAGGACCCATATGTGGGGCTGCTCCAGGCTGAACAGTCCCAAGATGTCGTGAAAAAAATATCTAAGCCTGTATGTATCCTTTTCGATGTTTCTTTATCCCCTTAACTGCATGTTAAAACCTGCAGGATCCCGTGTCCGTAGACGAGATCATCGACGCACGGAAGCTGAGACGAATCAGCACGAAGCGTAAACGAAGCGACGAAGTTGACGTCCAAGAGGAAAATGGTGTAGGAAGCGACGGTTATGTTTCAAGTGATACTGGTATCCTCCAGCGAACAGACGCTTCTCATGAGGAAGAAGACGAGGACCCGTTAGCAACATCCGACGAAGGCTACGAGTCGGAGGAGCAACCCACCGGCACAGGGGACATGGATTACTCGGATTGTTCGGAAGTTGAGACGCAGGCGGAGAAGGATCGCAAAGCAGCCTTCTTTACATCCGAGGTCCCCCAGAACATCCATACCTCCTTTTTGACGATGAACTTGTCGCGTCCTATTCAAAAGGCGCTCAATGCCCTTGGATTTGTTTCCCCTACCCCAATTCAGGCCGCAACAATTCCTGTTGCTCTCTTAGGCAAAGATATTGTTGGGAATGCTGTGACAGGTTCGGGAAAGACAGCAGCATTCATCATTCCCTTGCTCGAACGTCTCTTATACCGAGAGAAAGGAAAACATGCAGCTGCGACGCGGTGCCTCGTTCTTGTGCCCACACGAGAACTCGCCGTACAATGCCTAGAAGTTAGCTCTAGGCTAGCCGCTTACACAGACATTAGGTGTTGTTTGGCAGCCGGTCAGTGAACATCGTTTTTGCGCTTGGGCCACCCACATTCACTAGGGTGTACTAGGTGGCCTATCCTTGAAAGCCCAGGAAGCAGCATTACGGACCTTCCCAGATGTTGTGATTGCAACACCTGGCAGGCTCATTGATCATCTTCGCAATTCACCTTCATTCACGCTTGATGCACTTGACGTCCTTGTACTCGACGAAGCCGATCGTATGCTTTCAGAAGGTTTTGCTGATGAGCTGGGTGAGATCATCAAAGCCTGCCCCGTGTCGCGGCAGACAATGCTTTTCTCCGCTACTATGACGGATTCGGTCGACGAGTTGGTCAAGGTGTCGTTGAACAAACCCATTCGTTTGTTCGTCGATCCAAAGCATACGACTGCCAAAGGCCTCATCCAAGAATTTGTGCGAGTTCGTGCCGAGAAGGAAGCGGAACGGACTGCTCTGCTCGTAACTCTTTGTAAAAGGTCGTTTAAACAAGGTGTCATTATTTTCTTCCGCAGTAAGAAACTCGCACACCAAATTCGTATTGTTTTTGGTTTACTCGACATGAAGGCCGGGGAGTTGCATGGGGACCTTTCACAAGAACAGGTGAGTTGTTCACGTTCCTTTGAAAGCATTAAAAGACGTACTTTTAGCGCCTCGAAGCGCTCCGCCTATTCCGCGACGGACAAGTTAATTTCCTTATGGCAACAGACCTAGCTTCTCGTGGACTTGACATCAAGGGTGTCGAGACTGTGATTAACTATGATATGCCTAACCAGCTAGCACAGTATCTTCATCGTGTGGGCCGGACGGCCAGAGCAGGGATGTCTGGTCGGTGCGTGTGGTCCTCTCTCGTTCAAGGCGTTTCTCTAAATCGAGTAGTTCGTTAACGTTGGTCGGAGAGGGTGGTCGCAAGATGCTGAAGGCTATTGTTAAGCACAGCAATGAGGAAGACAATATTAGACACAGAATCCTTCCGACGGACGTAGTTAGCCGGTGGGCTAGAAAAGTAGAAAACTTGAAGCCAGAAGTAGCTTCGATCCTCCAAGAAGAAAAGGAAGAAAAGCAAGTATGTCTACTTTTCGTGATGTTCTCGTCAGTTTCTCACTTCAACGTTTAGATACGACGGGCAGAAATGGAACTGAACAAGGGTCAGAACATGATTGATCACGAAGCTGAAATTTTCTCCAGACCTGCAAGGACTTGGTTCCAAACGGAGAAAGAAAGATCAAAGGCGGCAGGTTTGACGAGTAGTCTTTATTGAGGGGGTCGCACTGACTGTTCCATGTATAGCGGCGAGCAAGCTACAACATGAGCACGGTGGCGTAGTCTCTGCCTCGTCAAAGAAGAAAACCGCATCAGAGGACACCCCCAAAGTCAGTAAGCAGGGTTGGATTGTGTTGTACCTACTGACGGTGTACTGCTTTCAGGTAAAGAGAGATAAATACGCAGGACTATCTCGCAGGGAGAAGCGACGTAAAATGGCTATGGAGGTGGACAAAGAGATTGGAGGCAATGCCGGCCTCAATGCTGCTATCCGCTCAGCGAAGAGGGCGGCCAAACTGGGGAAGATTGGGAACGCTCCGAGCGGAGAACCCACGCGACCGAAGCACGGCTCCAAGTCGAAGACAAGGTCACGCATGGCGAGCGCATTTGAGCAAGATTTATCTGTCAGGAAGACCCGTAGTGAAGGCATCAGAGCGAAAAAGGGGGATGCTGTTGGTGGAATGGGAAGACGGAAGGACGGCAGGCGATAGTATGTTCCACCACAAAGATGTCAGTGTGTTGGGAATATCAAGAGGGGCGAATGAGCTGGTTGTGCTGTATTCCGGAAGTGGTAGTAGGAAGCACTGTTTCGCGTGGTGCGAAACCGAAATTCATCCTAATACACCGCGAAGGATTAATTTCGAATGACTTCGCACCGCAAAAGGCGTTCGCCAGGGTTCAAACCAAATCTACCACGTCGTACTCGTCGTGTTTCGCAATGGAAAACAACGCGTTCGCGTCGCTCGCGACCCTCCGGTTGCCTTCACCATGTCGGTTACTCTCCGCAGCATGTTGTCCAGACAAAGATCTGATCGTCCTGATATCACGACTTGGCGGACATGATAAATTGAGCCTTTGGAAACTACAAGGTCCAAAGAAGTGGGAGGTAGATGTCGGGGAAAATGATGATGCCTCAGCTACGGCCGCTGCTTTCGTGTGGAGTCCCAGCGGTGTGCTTTCATCCTTGTTCTCGCACTCACCTTGACTTATGGTTATACCACCAGGTCAGACAATAGCTGTAGTTCGTGACTCTGCACGCATAACTCTTCATTCCGTTCAAGATGGGCATGTCGAACGTTGCTTGTCCATACCTCTCCATCAAAGCGCTCGAACAGTTCAAACTATTGTCGGGGTTTGGTGGTTCGCTGGTCACTCCTCTTCCGCAAGCGGCGTCATCCCCGACATATTCAAGCGGAACGGGGTGAAAGTAAGCTGTCCCTGCAACGTTGGCCAAAGACTTCATCGGTTGTCTAGACTGGTTCGGCACTGTCTATTCTTAAAATGATGCCTCTACTTGATCATCTGAAAGAGAGCGGTGAAAACATGACGTGGGTCAATCTGATTGATTCCAACATATTATTGACCCCTTGTCTAGTGCAACCGATCTATTTGCTTTTCAGGGCACACAGACACGGATTTCCCTGCAGCAGTCGATCCCAGCGGTAATTAGGCAGTGGCCAGCTTTGGTTCCATCCTTGGAGGATGCATCCATTGCTTTCTCAAGCCAGAGTCATGTTGCTCATGGCAAAATGGAAGAGTCGACCGAACAGGCACGAGAAGACGAAGACAGCTTACTCGCGCTGGTTGACGAGCGGGGCGTTCTTCATTGTTTCTTAGATGGAAGTTATTTCCTTGGTTCTGTGGCTCTACCTGATGGATTGCCCTCTGCTACATTGTTCAAACACCCCTGCAAACCATTGATTTTCCTCCACCCACAGCCTCGTAACTCTGACTTGCTGTTAGCGGGGCTGCAGCCTGTCGTTGTCGACATCCCGATTCTTGCAACACCCAGAGTGCGCGATTTCGCGCGACTCTCGTCTGCCGCTCGTGAATTGATGTGGTATATAATGCGCGTCGTCAACGAGGTTCGAGAATGTTGGTTTGGATCGGAATCGTTCACAGGGGCTAGGGATATCGGGATTAGGTGGGTGCAAGTTTTAGAGAGAAGGCTCAGGGAGCAATACGGTCGTAGGTGTTCCGTGCTGTGTTGTTATTTCGGTGACATGTTCATGCTTTCACAGATCAGGACCCCAATGCCATCCTAGACCTGACGACCTTGCTTGTGACAGGCTCTGGATCAGAGGGGCTAATGGATTTCATTACAAGCAGTGAACAAAATAGTGAACGGGTAGGTTTCTCCCGATCACTACTTCCTAATTTCACGCTCCTCTCAGAATCTTCAAAAATGGGATTCCTCAGTCACCGAATCGCTGACAAAGATGCGTGATTATGCGACTACACGCATCGTTCCTGCCTTGCAGAGGCTACACATCATCCTGGATGAAATTCTTGGATGGTCATGCATGTGAGTAGCCTCGAGTTTGCAGTGACGTAGCGGATTTCAATTCCAAAGAAGGCCGCAGTTCGTGTTGTTTGGGCTCAGTACGGATTATGTGAATTCTTGCTTGAAAATGATTGAGCGCGGCATATTCGTTTCCTCATGGCTGGCTGCTGAAGCGAGGAAGGAACTTGGAGCCTTCAAACAATTCTTGTCTTTCATTCGACATGGTCTGTACCACATGTTTACTCATTTGCCGGTGGACCTCCTCTCTAAGACCCATTTAGAAACCATTGTCGCGAATCCGAGTGCGGAGCCACACACTAATCCAGATCACGACATCCTCGAAGTCAACGGCTACTTAATATCCGGGCTCATGGCCAGTAAGATTGACGAATGGTTTACGGGCTCGTTTCCACAATTCAATCCTGGAGAACTTTCATGTTTTCAACCTCCCCCAAGCTCCGGAACGGCGCTTGACGAGGTGATACAATTGGCTCGTGCCGCATTGCAAGACCGATCGGAAACGGCGTGGCAGCCAGTAGGTTTTTTTTTTTCGATTGAGGTGGATATTCATGTTCCTTACATGAGGACGATTGATCGTTTCAGAAAGCACCATCGAATGATCTTTCTCATCTGGACAAGAATCTGGATGCACTCGTACAGGAGATCGCTTGCCGGTGTCAGCGGATCTTTGTAGAGGCATCACAAGCCGCTGCTCGATCCGCTACTGTGTCAGCGGATGGTGGAGCGATGCTGTTGCAGGCAAGTTCGGCTCTCACCAGATGTGTATGTCAATTTGTCCGTCAGCGAGTGGCAAGCAATCAAAACGAGGTAAACAGCATGTGCTTTGTGGCGGGGTGACATTGACCTAAGTTGGGCTTTATAGCCGGATTGCCTGCAGCAGTATCTTGCCGTGCACGTGAGGATGGAAGGACGAGCGCTTTGTGGGTGACTTGGATTGATCGCCTACTGTGAACTGAATGTATACAAAACAGTGTGTGTGAGCCGAATGCCGTACGGAGGATGTGCGGCGAGAGTCGATGATGAGGTTTGTGTCTGTCTTTTGGAGTGCTCGGTGGGCAGGTTCGGTGGGGAAGGCGGTGGAGAGGTTGATGTGTTGGACGTCGCGTTTTTTGACGAGGAGATACTGATCGTTGTCTACGAGGGCAAGGAGAGCGAGGGTAAGGAAAGGATGCTCCACCTGGATCCGACTGCATGCATTGACCGAGATTGTGCCAGGGGAGATATTCGTCGCTACGGTGAACTACAGCACACTAGGGTATCACAGGCTCCGATCAGAAGGCTACGTAAGCGGTCCCGCTCGGAGAGATATGATGGCAAGCGTGCTGGGGAGATGGAAGGAGGGGCATGTAAGTCTCGTGTTCTGGCCATGTTTTTGTCGAGGCCTTGTGCGCGGTGTTTTTATATTGTGCTGATGGCATGGCTCAGCTCCCGTGCAGCCCGATTCCGATCACAAGATGCCGCCGATTGTGTGGGTGCAGAAACGGATCAGTGTCGCTGGCGGTAAACGGGCGAGTCGGACGGCGGGTGGTGTGTGTGCTAGACGGGGACGGGACGACGCTGGAGGTGCTGGACATGGAGGGGGAGGAGGGGGAGGAGGGGGGGATGGAGGTGGTCGGGCCATGAGTACTTCTGGGCCTCGTTGTGTGTTGGCGGGGTCGAGCGGGCGAGTGGGCGGACATTGCGGTGTGGGAGGGACGAGGGGTCATAGCGGGCGAGATTCTATCGGGTGGGTGTTCCTGGAAGCTGTGGGCAGGGACTGGCTGGGTCGTCGGGGATGAGATGACTGCAGATCCACGCACTCGTTCGCTCCTCCCAACTCAGACGGGCTTGGCCTTGCTAGGACTGGATTGTAAATACACTCGCTTAACTCGATCACACCGCGGCCCTCTCCTCGTGCCCTGCTGTGATTCGAATTCTTTTTTTTTATTCTTTTTTTTTATCCATCCCATTTTAATCCGCCTCCGTTTTGGCTCTGCCCAACACTCCCCTCCTCCTCCTCCCCCATGCCGAACAAGCTCGAACCAGGCCACTCCCCCCCAGACGACTCCTCCGACTGCAAGGCCGCCATTGACGATCCCATCGCACGCATGTCCGACATTGCCCTCCGCAAGAAGAAAAACGCGGACGCCCAGGCTGCCTTCCGCCAAAGGTGATCCCGTACCTCCCCCCCCCCCCCCCCCCCCCCCCCCCCACCCCCCCCCCCCCCGCCCCCCTCCCCCCCCCCCCCCCTCTCTTCGCTGATCCCATCCCTGTCCAGGCGCGCCAATTACATCGCCACCCTCGAGGAGACAGGTCTGCCATACCCCCTTTCCCCCCATCTCCCCGCTCATGATCTCCCCCCCCAGTCACCTCCCTCGAGTCCGTTGTCCTTCAGCTCCAGGACTCCTGCCGCGAGGCCCGCCAGGAAGCCGGTGAGCTCAGGCAAGACAATGCCCGTCTGAAACACGAGTTGCGCGAACGCGAAAAGTTTTGGAGAGCGCTGTGGCAAGCACGCAAGACGGGACAGGCGCCCGAGTCCGATGACTTGCCCCCACTCCCCGCCACCTTCTCCACCCACACCCCATCGAATATCATTCCCAGTCGCTTGCCTACCTCGCACGGCAGCCACTACAGTGACGACGGCTTGGGCTTCCACACCAGTGACGACGCCGCCTCTCTCTGCAATGGCGCATATGGCCCCGCTCCGAACCACAGCTATCCAGCGCAATCCCCATCCTTGTCCTACCCCTCCGTCGATACCGATCACATCCCCCCCGGCCCGACCCCGCAACTGGGAGCTGGCCGCGTGTCAAAGTTTGGCCACTATCCTTATCCCGTCCAATCAATGAATCGTGATGCAGCGTGGGTCCAAAACATCCGCCAAACATCCTCCTCCAGCGGTGAGCTCCATCCCAAGCTCGATCTTATCGTCCCTGACCTCATTGACAAGGGTCCCCCACGTTGACCTCACCCGATATGTACGTGAATCGTTCCTTCGTAGACGAACAAAAAACACCTCTGAACCACTTGGAAACCACCCCTTATCTTTTCCCCGGGAGCCGGTCCATATCACCAACCACGTCGACGCCACCTTCCTCATCCACCACATCACTGACGTCACCGTTTCAATTCACTTTTCCCCCCGAAGGCTCAATCGGTCCAGAAAGACCAGAGTTTGACTACCGCAGACACTCGAGCGCCCACCCCGCCGAGGTCACCCTCCACGGCGGAACGGCCGATATTTCGATACCTAGCGCTTCAGCCGACGGTGTCCGATACAGGATCGGCCCCAGGCGGGCAAACTCTGGCCCGGAGCGCCCATTGCTACCCGCTCTACCTCACTTTTCTGGCAGTGATACCGGCTCCCAGCACGAACGAGGGAGCAGCGAGGGGGAGTCAACCTCCCAGCTCCCTAAATTGCGATCACGGCGTGGTCTCGACAGGGAGTCCCGGTCACCCTCCCCTGGAGCTCCACCCATTTCCGGTACCCTGGCGGTGATCAAAGCACAAGCATTTGGGGCGTTGCGGAGAACACGCACACGCACAAAGAAGTCTTCGGAGGGCGCGGCGAAGGTGGCCATGGAGGTGCTAGAAGCAAGAGGCATTGGGATGGGAGTGGTTACCGGCTCCAAGCGACCACGTTTGCATAATGATGACCCTGACATGGATTAATGACAGCGGAACAGGATCAACACCCAAAATTGACGACAAACCATATCCTATTGTGCATCTCTCAGTCTTGGGTTGGACACAGACTGAAAGCTACTCTCTCACTAACACTACTTAGCATGTTCACCTATTTTTTAATCTCTGTCACATATAGTGTTGCATGTAATCTGATACCTGCAATGTACAACACATTCACCCTAAACCCGCGTCTGCCCGCTGGAGATACACCGGCGGCGAGACGGAACAGTCGTTTATCAGCCCCCCTCAGTGACGTGAGAAATCTACTCGAATGATGAAGGACCCATCCTGACGGGCCGCGGACAGTGAGGGTACCTGGGCGGAAATTGAACACGAGAGGCTAGCCATTGGTGGAAGGTGGTGACGATCCTATTCCCATCAGTGCACCCACTATGGTTAAATCCAGTTTAGTCTTGGAGTGGCGACATCCCACGGCCCTCTGATTTCGCTGGAAGAAGCATAGATGAATCAGTGGCGGCAAACAACGTGAAATGACCGTGACGTGCTTCTTGTATTTTTGCGCCCAGACGAGCACCCCTGGGGCAACAAACGTGACCGCGATGTAGACGCCTGCCAACATGGTCGCGACGGGCCTCGACAAGGGCGTGACGAGAATGAGCGATACTGCGGCGATTGATAACGTCACGAGCGATGGCAACGCTGCCGAAACACCCTGTGAATCCGTCCAACGGTTACCGGCTCGTCCGAGTGACCAAGACAAGGGAATCGTTTACCCAAAGTCGATGACGCAATAGCGGAAAGAGGGCAAATAATTGCACAGCAAAGAGAACAAGTGAAAATACTGACAGGTCGTCAGGCAAACGTGAGGCAAGCACAACGGACGATGACATCGCCGCGTTCATGGATAAGACGGATGTTAGCCTGTTGGCTGTGAGGACAGGACTGGGTTTACAGAAGAGCTGGCTGCAGACCTTTCCTGGGTAAATGATCCGGATCTCATGCTGCTATAATCGGCCAGGAGTGTGTTGAGAAGGAAGAGGCATGCCGACAAGGCCCATATGGAGTCTGACGAGGTGGCGGCGGTCAAAGTTCTCAGAACGGGGGCGAGACCCATGAGGGCGAGGAGGACGAGCAATGAGGACTTGAATGCCTTTGAGCCTGAGAAGGACGGCGTGCGCGAGAGGCTGGGACGGATACGGTTTGGCGGCATATGACCAGGATCGGGACCAGGAAGGCTCTCCAATACGGAATATCCGAGCACAGAGCAAGCCATCGACATCCACAGCAGCACGCGAGCATCGAGCGTGCGTTCCTTGAGTCTCACGAAGATGGCGAGGAAGATGAAGACCGTCCCCAGGTGCTGTGTGATTGCACAGCACAGGAGAACCAGCGGCCAGTAGCTGTACGGCGTGAAGTTGGCTGGAGGACATTGTTAGCGGTCGACTCTAACGGACTCGCGGCAGATGCACGGACGGTTTCGGCGCAAGGCAGACAAGAAGGAGTCTGGTGGGATGAAATTGTCAGGGTATGGCGACCTCTCCCAAAGGACCCTCCTCCACCGAGTGGCTGGGTCGGGTGGGCCTTCTGGCATCATCCGAGCGGTCGAGCGGATTGTTCCTCGGACACAGGACACGCCTGATCTAACTGAAACGGAGTTGAATTACTGTAACTTTTTTTTTTTTTCCTTTTTTTTCAGATACTTACGATCATGGGAATGGGCAATTGGTGTCAGGATGGTATTCGATGCGCAAGACTAAGATTAAACAAACGTGTTACATACAGCCTCGTGCTCGACTGGAAGAGAGAAGCTCAGATAACCCCGAGGGACGACTCAAATGAATCCCACTCGAAGGGAAATGGATTCGTGCTCGCTGATGTGCCGGGTCCGATAGAAAATTGCAAGGTGCCCACGGCGATCATCGCCCATGAAGCACGAGAAAACCTGATGGCCAGTCCAAGCTCACAACTCAATCCCACTGCGAGCGCGGTCTAAGGCAGGGAATAGGACAATTCCGATTCCCACTCACCACAAGCTGTTCTTCCTGCCTCGATGCAGGTACAGGTTTCGCCGCCTTCGATGCTTCCAGCTGGGCTGCGAGACGGCCCCGCTTCGGATTCGACGCATGAGTGCCGCGTGCTTGTGCCTACCGTCACCGAAAGACCTCGTGAATCGTCCCCAGAACGGGCGACCCGATGTGCTTACCGACTTCAGTCTCCTCTCAGCCGCCTCTGCAGCCGCCGCACGCGCGTCGGTGGCACGCCGAGGGTCCTGCACACCCGAGGACGACGCTGCACCCCCTCCAAGCACCTGGTGACCGCCGGAATGACTACCCGGTCTCGAACAGAGCGAACCCATCGAACAAGAAATCGCTGCGGTGCGAGCTCGGCTGTGAGGGTCTGCACGTCCACCACTGCTGGTCACCGGCTCTCACGTTTGGTCATGCGCATGTACTGCTGCGTATGTACCTCGTTTACTCCTCGCTGCGCTCAGATAAGTAAAACCCGCATTTTAATTCCGGGCCCCTAGCCAAGCGTCGTCGCTACAGTCATCTCGATCGTCGCTGCTTGCAAGTGTGCAGCGTTGGGTGTCAGATACAGCGAATCGTCAAATGATATCTATGTGGGCAACGTCTCGGATACCGCGCTGTACTCCCCTCTCTCGTCTGCAACGCGAGCACCGCGTTCGCGGAGGTGATACTCCTCAAAGTGGCGATGAGCCATCCACTCCTAAGAATGACCTGAATGATTAATTTAACCTGTCGAGGGGAGTAGAGCACACCTTCCACCACTGCCTCCCCACTAGCCACGGTATATTGGGGTCCATCCCTGCCTTGAGCATGTGGTTCTTGATCCCGGCACTTAGTAACAGCCCGAAAAGAGTCAAAAGAAACAGGGTGACGACCAGCTGGTCCCTGGGCGAATCGCGCTCTAAGTCAGATATGAGCAATCGTCACAAACGCCAAAACATCGAGGCTGACGGAAACATCTCGCTTCGACATCGCCCTCCATGCCTGTCGCCGTGTCAGGATCTGTGTCCCCGAGAGAAGCCCCGTCACAAATGGTGAGCTGCTGGTCCAGACACCATTGCTTCGTACAGGAGAGACACGGTTTAGAAGGGTTGTCTGGAGCATCCATTCGCAAGATCGTAGAGTTCGTTTGGAAACAGATGCCTGCAGGCTCCTTGTTCGACCGTCTGAGGCTCAGCGGCAAATGGCAGTGGGACTTACATTTGCAGAAGTTGGTGACTTCCCATGTGTTTGTGAAGCCCTGGACCGGTATCTGGTGGTGAAGCTCTAGCCGTCCGCCGACCCACACACCGATTTGCTACGCACGACATGTAGTACAGAGAGGGACAGCAGAAAGAGGACGATGGTATAGCCTGGTAGTCGTGGCATAGGAGAGCACCTCGCGGGGTCTGGTCGGTGTGGCTGAAGACGCGTCGTGCGGTTCATCACTATTCGCAACTACATATCATTACCGTCCCCCTCGTCACTTGGATCGGACAGGCCCACGTTCCCAAGAGATGGCGGAGTACGACGATGTCTTGACCAACCAGCCCGTCGTGATCGACAATGTCTGCTCCACTTGCCGTCCGTGCTGTGTCTGTGCTCACTCCGCTCCCCTTCAGGGTTCGGGCACTATCAAAGCTGGCTTTGCTGGTCAAGATCATCCAAAATGCTTCTTTCCTTCCTTGTATGTACCCGGTCCATTTTTCCGTCGAACGTCACCCAAATCACACTGGCTGCAGCGTCGGGCGACCAAAGCATGTCCGCGTCATGGCAGGTGCTCTAGAGGGCGATGTCTTCATTGGTCGTCGAGCGCAGGAATTTCGTGGCCTTTTAAAAATCAAGTATCCTATGGAGCATGGCATTGTCACCGACTGGGATGACATGGAACGCATATGGAGCTGGATATATGCCGAGGAGCTTGGCACACTCAGCGAAGAGGTGCGAATCCATTCTAGCCCGTCCTCTGTTCGATCCCAAACTCTTCTCTTGCAGCATCCCGTCCTTTTGACCGAAGCCCCGCTGAATCCGCGCAGTAATCGCGACGTTGCTGCCCAGATCTTCTTTGATACATTCAATGTTCCCGCATTGTTTCTCTCGGTGCAGGCTGTTCTATCACTGTCAGTCCGTCGCCCAACGAGTATGCTTGTTGCTGACTGTAAGCGGTTGAAGCTACTCCTCCGGACGAACAACAGGCATCGTCCTTGACTCTGGTGACGGTGTCACTCACGCAGTCCCTGTGTTCGAGGGCTTTTCGATGCCTCACGCAATCCGCCGAGTGGATGTTGCGGGGAGGTGTGTACTGCTTAGCTTGATCATATATCTGCGAGTGTGAATCAGCTTCCCAGAGACGTTACCGACCATCTACAGTTACTTCTGAGAAAGTCTGGCCACCATCTACATACGACAGCCGAGCGGGAAGTCGTGCGGATAATCAAGGAAAAGTGTTGTTATGTGGCGTTGAACCCGTCGAAAGAGGAGAAGGATACCCTCGGACGCCCAGAGGAGTTCCGGTTACCTGATGGGAACGTAGTTCAGGTAGGCTCAGACACGTTATACAACGACTTTAGCTTGAAGACCCTCCAGCTTGGCTCTGAACGATTCCGAGCTCCAGAGATCTTGTTCAACCCCGAGCTCATCGGTCAGGAATACGCTGGTGTTCACCAGGTTGTGGTAGATTCCATCAACAGAGTCGATCTGGACCTCCGCAAGAGCCTCTTTTCGAACATCGTCCTCAGTGGGGGTAGCACATTATGCAAAGGTAAGCTATCGATGGCCATGAAAACGGATGTGGCTTCATTTTATGTTGTAGGCTTCGGTGATCGGCTCCTTAACGAGGTCAAGAAGTTGGCTCTCAAGGACGTCAAGATCAAAATCTATGCTCCACCGGAGCGGAAGTATTCCACTTGGATAGGTGGTTCTATACTTGCAGGGCTGGGGACGTTCAAGAAGGTCTGGCATTTGCGTAGCGCTCTTGAACACAGGGCTCACAGTCTTTCTACAGATGTGGGTCTCGGCAGAGGAGTATCAGGAAGATCCAGATATCATACACAAGAAATTGGGCTTCTAGGTTTGCAACTCGTGGACAAATTCTGTCAATCTCACATGATACCCATCATATATCAACGAATGTTGTAATACACTTAGATCTGATGCACTAATGGGAGAGCTTCTCTGCCGCTTGCATATGCATGTGGGTGTCCACAAAAGACATAATGACACATGCCGTATATACAGCTTCGCCACGAAATGCTGATGAACGACAAGAGATTGGGCAAGCATGGAGAGTCCAGAGTCGGTATGAAACCACTACTTCTTTCCCTTCTTGGGAGGCTCGGCGGCCCTCGTCTTCTTGGTTCCCCGGACCTGAAATGCAACCGTCGTGAGCCCATGTGAACGAACAACCTACGGGTGACTGACCTTTTTCGCGCGGTTTTTCCTTTCGTGCCGTAGCTTGCGAGAGGGCCTTTCGACCTTGGGCATGATGCCGCTCTAAGAATGCGATGAGGAAACGTGGACGGCACGCGGACGATGGACAGACCCTGATCAAGCGGTGTTTGGGCTCAAACTTCTTTTGTGAGGCCTCGTCGTCGTAAATGAGAGCAAAGCCGGTGCTCCTTCCACCACCAAATTGTGTTCGGAGGCCGAAGAGGACGACGCGGTCCTTGTCGGTCTTGTACAAGGTAGCAAGCTTCTCCTGGAGATCGGCTTTGGAAACGTTGGGGCGGGACGGATGGAGGACATCGAGAACAAATTGGCGGCGAGCGAGAAGACGGTTGGTGATGAATTTGCGCGTGCGCAGAGTGACGGGTGCCGAGTTATCAGCCTGGAAGACTTGTCAGAAGACAGAGGACATCTGGACCGCCAGAAGGACATCCAGCGCTCTCCGACCGTGATTTGCGGTAAGACGCGGTGGGATGGGTTTGAAAGGTCCAAGCGCAGATACTCACCATGATTGGGATAGTCGATCCGCGTCCTACAATGTTTTCTTGCGCCGATATGTTGGTAGGGACTGTGTATCAGAGTCGATGCGTAGCAGAATCAGAGTCCGCCCGGCATTTCCCGTACACAGCCACTCATATGCTGACTTAGCAATGTGTACCAGTCACGCTCTCGCCAAGATGCACTCCAGTTCGTTTGCCCCCTATGTGCGCCCGCATTTCCACTCTTCATCTGTTTCTCATCGCACCCGCAGACTCCACCCGCAGATGATCCTTCTCGTCTCCCACAAAAACCAATCCCCCGACCGAGGATTTGGTTTCCGGAGAACCCAGCGTCCTACCAGTCTGGAGCCTTGCCACCGTCAACCGTCGTCTCTGCCACTACTCCGAGCACAGACGTGGAGTGTGGACAACACAACGAATGGGAAACAACGCACGGTTTACGCGTAGACCTTCTGGCCGCATTCGCTTATCTACTAGGCCCGATATCAGGTTCGACAATCCTTCTCCACTCTCAGCTGTGCTTACACCCCGCTTGGCGTTCAGCCCTCGCCTTACTGGTCCTAGAAACGCGCAACGACTACGTTCGTTTCCATGGTCAGCTGTGGCACTTCTTCGTTCGGTTGATTTTGAATGTGACCGCAAGCAGCATACCAGGCAGCACTCTTGATGACTCCTCTACTCACCGCACACATCCTTGCCGCGGTACTGCAATTTCCATCGTGGGTCCGTGATTTTCTCACCCTGCTGCTCTGCGTGTCAGGGTTAGCAATGGCGTAAGGACCCATAAGCCATCAAGCTTAGGAATCTTGCTCATGGTTTCCTTCCTTCGACGTAATGCAGGGCCCAGGCTTTCTTAGGTGCTTCCAGGGGCGGACTCTCGCGCTATCGTCTCCCGAAAGTCGGTTCTCTTGCAAACCAGTGGGTGGATGAAGAGTAAGATTGTTCAGTCACTGGCCTCTAGATATGACAAGTTTACATACCCTGCGTGTTGTCGTTTGATCTCTCGGATCGGACCACTCATGAGAGGTAAATGCAACGAGTTTAGCGTGGCCTTCTGGGCTGCACATGTCAGGGAGTACTGCTAGCGATACCATCGGAGGTAGGACTCGAGGTCCGGAAGTTAGAGGCTGAAATGACGTCCCCACTCCTGAAGAGATATCGACCCAGGTAGTCTCGGATATCAAGAACGCATTTCGGTGAGTTCGCGAGCGTGCGCAACGTTAGTATTCCATCACGAACGATTCATGAGTGACGAGTCCGTCGAGTAGACATTCAAAAGGAATACAAGTCTGTGGCAACTGAAAAGGCTACAGTTTGACGCAGGTCCTTTGGTCGATGCTTGGAATATATATATCCAGCCGCACACGTCAATCAGAACACCACGCTAGGATGCACTTGACATTCCATACGCCCGCAATTGATGTGCAGTCTTCTCCCCTACCATCCACTGAGCAACCCCCACAATGCTGTAGATCATATTTTGGATCAATGCATTCAAAGTCGTTCAACTCCCCGGCTTTCATGGTGGGGCATGCGTCGGGTCCGGCTGGACACACGCTGACGGTTCGTGACTTGAGGTCACGTCGACGTGAAAGTTGTCCCGGGGACGGAGACAGCGAGGGACGGCGGGAAGAAGCGCTTGAGCGTCGTGATGGAAAAACAGCCCTTTGGCACGTCAGGGTTGACGGGGACCAGATATAATCACGCCCACAGGTCACAGGCACCAGTGCCTCTGGGTTCGCAGGAACACAACTCGTGAATTTGGTACTCTAGTACCATTCTGACGGGCACCTTGTACTAGGACTGGAACTACGGCGGGCAAAGCAAGTCGCTTTCTCATCAAACCTGTAAAATGGATAAACCGACACATACAAGTCTTTTAGTCAATGCTGACCAAAACTCCGCGGTACCACAGGTCGCCGAGCGTTGAACATGTTCGGCTTGGATGCATCTCGGCATTCCATGTATAATGGGCAAGGCACAGGATCCGGGGGTGAAACACCTGACACTGGACTTGCAGATGGATAGGCTCTGTACACGGAGTAAGCAGAGCGCGCTTCGCACACCCCAGGTCCGGTAACACATGTACCGCTTGACCTATACCAACTCCCCTTTGCAAGACATGCGGTTCCGTAGCTTTGGTGATGTTGATCAATCTTGAGTCGGTGCATGCCAAAATTCATTTGGGGAGTAACTCCTAGCGTTACTCCTCATAAACGTCCCATTCGCGAAATGGAATGAAGTGGCCACAGACGGCCAGTAAAGTCAGAGAGAGGGACCTCGCCCTAGACACCGAGAAGAGAGCACAGCTCATGAGCGCGGAAATCAGAAAGAAGGTGGGAGAAATGACCGACGATGAGATGGAAACGGGGCAGACTGCTCTTCTACCTCGCCACTCACTTTTGTGTTCCGTATGGTGAGCTGTCACAACCACTCTTTCGGTTCGTCATTCATCGAATCATCATTGTGCTCCTAATCGAGGTAGTCGCTCCCATGACCAAAATGATAACACGGACCATATTGTGCACAGGTTCACCACACAATGGAAGCATTGCCTATAATCTGGAAGAACACGCCCACGTCGACACAATGACCCCGTGATAGTCGTCACGCGATTGAAATTCGTCAGATTCCACGAGATACAGTATTCTTACTCTTTGCTTCATTGTCCACGGACTGAATAGGACAAGCTATAGTTGGGTATTACACTTATTTCATCGAATATATCCACTTTATCCTGCGCGAGGTGATGAGTATAGTCTATTTAAGGACAAACGCATGCTTACCAGACTTTTCTAACACTGACAACGCTTTTTGCAGTGCGCGTGCAGCGAAGTACCGGACATCAGCGTCTGTATCGTTCTTCTGTTGCTCCAGAACAGGAATAACCTTTTGCGTCACAAACTCTCTACCCCCAGGAGAGTTCCCGAATGAAGCTGCCAAGACCTCCAATGCCTTGGCAACATTGAATCGTATGTTGGGAATGGCGTCAACTGCGAGTTGTAATAGGGGAGTTATGATCTCTGTTTGGATGATGGGTAAAGTCAGCGAGGGGGAAATGGTCTAGAGGATCGGGTCAACAAAGCTTGGGGTTCCAAAAGTCATGAACATACCGTAACAGCTTGCACAGTGGTCATCCGGTACAGGTAGTTGGGATGTTGACCCATGCCCACGACCTTGGGAACGATGGCAACCTTGGCCCACTCAACACCAAAGACTTCGGTCAATTTCTTGAGATTCAATGTAGCAGCTTCGCGTATGCTGAACACGGTGTCTCCCAGCCAGGACATGCACAGGTTCCCGAGTTGCTCGTCGAAAAATGGTTTCCCTAGCTGCGTTGCGAGAAGAGGAATATACTCGATAATTGCTTGCCGAACACGCCATGATTTGTCTTCTGCCAATTCGATGATGGCAGGCAGGAGGCTCTCTGACAGGAGCTCGATGTCGATAACTACATATAAGAAATTCGCATTAGGCCAGAACGCTGGTATATGTTATCGAGGTTATACACACCACCGTTCACCGTTTCGAGTTTGCTAATAACGTTTAGGCGGACTTCTGAGAACTCATCCTTCAACAAGTGAAGGAATAGGGGGAGCAAGTGTTCGACTGTCGCTTCACGACCAAGAAGTGGAGCCAGTCCACTAATCTGGTTCGCAAGAGCGGCTCTCACGTGTTGCGATGTATCGTGCGACAAGTCACGAACGCAGGGTACGATGCGTGCCAAGATGACCTCTCTTTCGATAAGCTTAGAGAACCCTAGGAAACGAACGAAATCAACACCAATGGTGTGTTTGAAAATATGATTCGCAACAGTACCCGGAATCTGACCAGCAGCGGCGGTCCGCACTTCTGCCTCGTTGTCCTTCAAGAGTTGAACATACTGCCCAATCAATTCCTCTCTGACCAACTCCACGCCAACTGCCTCCGCAAGCTAAGAGAGAGAGTTGATCACTGCTCGTCAGCACAGCATTCTGAATGTGACAGACCTCGTTGAAGTGCGTCGCAGCCATGTACCGTACTCTCCAGCTCTTATCGACCATGCTATGTCTTACTTGTTTCAATAGCTGTTCTTTAACTTCGGGCGGTGTAAGTTGCTGAGCGATGACGATCAGATCTTCGATTGTCAGTAGGCGCACTGAATCCTGATCATCTGACTGGAGTCTGCGGTAAACTGGCAGACCGTCTGAGAGCACATGGTGCTTGGAGAGGTTTTTCACCAAAGGCTGGATAGATCAGGTTGTCAGTAGGAAGTACTAGCGTCGATAGTCTGATACGCACGCCAAGCCACCGTGCAGCAGCGCGTCGAACCATGGGTGTATCATCGGCCCCGAGGGCAGCGAACGCTTTTCTCAATTCGTCCTGAGTAGCCGGCGAGACCTTGGGGTAGACTGGCGAATAAAGTGCGGCGGAGGAAGTTCGTGAAGTGAACCATTCACCCTGCGACAGGCGTTTTAAAAGGGGGATGTAGTACTCTTCTATTTGGGAGGTTGACAGAATGGCGGCTATTTTGGAGATGGAGTCCGCGGCCTTGCGAGAAGGGCATGAGAGAAGAGAGTGGGGTGGTCGAGACGCGGAAATACCTTATCCCTCACCAAAGTTTCCTCCACAGCGGAGAGGTTCTCTAAAGGGCCCAGCAAGACGTGAGCGTACTGCGGCCCACCGATGTATTCCTCAAAATTTCGACCGAGCTCCTCTGCCAGGGCCAGCAGCACCTCGTCCTCATCGTCGACGGAGTCCTGGAGGAATGGGACGAGTTCATCCCGTGCACGATCGGGCCCTAGGGCAAGGGCTATCGTGGGTATGCTGTGGATGGCGTTGAGCCTCAGCTGGACGTCTTCTGACCGCAACTCGTCCATTAAGACGGCAATCGGAGCGATCTAAGGGGAAAAAAGATGGATGAGTGTGTAGGCTACGGATGTAAGAAAAAGCTAACGTCTTCAATGCTGAAAGACGGGTCCATGGTGCTACGTGGAGGAGTGAGCGAACGAGGTGGCGGGGAAGGTGGGGGGACTGACGGAAATGAGGTTGAGCGTTGAGTGTCGGGGCGATCTGAGCGAGCTCGGTTTGGGCACGCCACACAAGTAACTCAGCCACACCAACGATGCCCGTCCAGCAAACCGACCGTCGGCTCGTGCTCACACATCCAAAGGCGAGTCCATCGCCGCGTCTCTCACTTGATCTCACATCTGTCTAGGGTGCCTCAGCCGAGCTTCTCCTGTATGGGGCCACCGTCATATCTTGGAAGGCGGGCACGCACACCCACCCAGTCCCTACAGAGCGACTGTTCCTGTCCTCCAAGGCAGCCCTCGATGGCTCCAAGCCCGTGCGAGGGGGCATCCCCGTGGTGTTCCCATGCTTTGGCGTTCCTAGCCACCCGGAGCATGCTCGCCTCGGCCAGCACGGTTTCGCGAGAAACCAAGAATGGACGTTTGACAGTCTTGTCAGGGACGATCTGTCGGGTGTAGCTGTCCGTCTGAGTGAGCGATTTCTGTTGGTGCGCCTCTCGTCGTGCTCAGCGCTGCGCAATAGCATTGGCTCCCACACCGACCATCAGGGCTGTATATGATCGGCCGTTCCAGCTTGCGTATGTAGTGACACTGGCAGAGTACCAGCTGAGCACAGATCTGCATGTGACCAATACATCTACCTATCCGCCCGACCAGCTCGAGTTCCAGGCACTGTTTCACAACTACATCTGTGCGCCTGCAAACCAAGTTCTCGTGTATCCGTTGCAGAACAAGACGTATTACGATAAGACGGAGACGAGCGAAGAAGGGCGGCACACGGCGAAGACGGAGACGCGGGCGGGGGTAGACGTGCGGAAACACACCGACTCTGTCTACCAGGACGGGTCGCAGAAATACGAGGTGAGATGGCCGGGGGGAGGGGTCGAGATCGAGGTGTCGGGACTGAAGGATGTCGTGGTGTGGAACCCGGGGGAGGTTGCGGGGAGCAGGATTGGAGACATGGAGGACGGAGGATGGTGCGTTGTCTGGGCAAACACGCGGGCGGGGATGCTCATGGTCGCAGGGAAAGATACGTGTGTGTCGAGCCGGGCCATGTGCGGGGATATGTCGAGCTGGGGCCTGGACAGACGTGGGTCGGACAGCAGCTCGTTTCGGTCGTTCACGACGAGCAGCGGGTCAACGCGCTCTAAGCAGCAAGCGAGCAGACAATCAATTTGACCCTTCATTTTTTACACACCCACCTCTTCTTTTCTTTTTTTTTCTTTTCTTGAACGCCCGGATGAGTCTTCACAAACAACCACGGCGACCGACTGTCCAGCCGCCCACTGTAGCAGCGTCGCCGACGCTGCAGAACAGGCTGTCCGAGCCGTCCATCTCTCGAAAGTCGTCCGTCAGGTCGACCACCAGCGCGTCTGTCCGACCCCCACCCAACTCGGCAAACGCGCTTTCCCTCCCAACCTCCACCGCCTCCCCTTCAGACGACCCCGCCCTTGCCGACGAGCTCGACTACATCACCGTCTCTCCGCCTAGTCTTCCCCACGGGTCCGACTCCCAAAAACTCCCCCGTCAGGTCGACAAGGCTTCTCGCATCCTCGGCGTCTCCCACAAAAAGTCCATGGAGCCCATCCCCGCCTCCAACAGGACTTCCATCATCTCCACCCGCTCCGTTCCAAACATCCCCACCCAGCACATCCCCACCCTCCCCCTCACCTCCCTCTACCTTGTCTCTGGTCTCCCAAAAAGTGCCCACACTTGGACCCTCGCCGATCCCGATGCCGTCCTCGGTCTTCACCATTCCGAGGGCGCCGTCGCACGCTGGTGGAGACCAGAGGTTCTCGGTAGCACCGTCTCCCCCGGTGCCGGCGGAGGCAAGAAAAAGAAAAAGGGTGCAAAGGGCGAGCCCACCGAAGTCATCAAGGGCGCTGGCGCGCTCTCAAAGGCCGAAGTCGGCAAGATGTTGTCCAAAGCTCTCAAGGTTCCTATCTCCATCCTGCTCATCTCCCCCATCTCACACTCTTCCCTAGCTTTCCTTCACTCGCGAGGTCGAGATCATCGCCTCCACTCTTCAGCCCGCCAGCACCATACATACGTTCACCTTCACTCTCCCTGCTCCCTCTACTCCCCTTGCCCCCGCCCCGCCTGACATTGGCTTCCTTAGAACCTCCGTCCTCACCGCCGATCGCTCCTCCGCCGCGCCCACTTTCACGTTCCCTTACACAGACGATCCTTTCGCCAACGCCCGTCCTTCCTCCGCCTACCTTGGTCCCCCCTCCATACTTGCTCCGCCTCCTGTTCCCCCTTCCCCCATGTATGAGAAACAGGCAGCTGCGGGCGTTGGTGGAAGTGGCACAATCACCTATCACGGCGTCTGTTTGACCGTCTGGAGTCATGCGGATGCGGAGAGGAGTGCTGCTATCCGCAGAACGCTCGAAGCGGGTCGCGTCAGGAAGGAAAGCGCCCAGTCTTTGGTCGCTTCTCGTCTCAAGGTCCTCCGCTCCTCTGTCGGCCATGGATCTACAGGCAATTCTCCTGCTGACCCTGGCCGCCGCGTTGGAAAACGCGGCACGCGCGGTCCCTGGCCGGGCACAGACGGCGAAACCGACGGTGAAGGCGCAGAGACGGACACCGGTGCTATAAGTGAGAGTGACTTTGACGTCGCGAGCACTGTCGGTGGCCATGGCCCTGGTGAGAGCACCCTTTTCCTTCCTGGCGACACCGTCTTCTGGCTTCCATATGCGTTGTGTAAGTATTTTCGTCCAGAATTGCTGACACGTATCTGATCTTGATTCACAGCACTTGTTTCTCGCCATCCTATCTATGATCTCATGCGGGACTACCTCACTCTTTCCTGGGCCCGCTTCTCCAAGGATGTTCTGTCTCACACTCTGCAAATCTCGAAGATCCTCGCGCATCCTGCCCCACGTGCGGGCGAACTCATCAAACTTGACGCCTCCCTTATTCCTCTTACTGGGCGCACATCGGGTGGTGCATCCGGAAGCAGCAATAACGAGGACACCAGCCTCGAAGTCATTGCAAGGTTCCCTGGAGGTCTTGATTTTGGTAGGGGGTTAGTTGACATCAACTTCACCATGTGGCCGTTATTCAAGTGTCTGAATATCGACAACGTGTTGACTGCGTGTGAGGTGCGTAGTCTATCTTTGATTCATCGACCCACCCCGAGCCTATCTCCAGATCGCCTTGGCTCCCACTGGTCGCGTTTTGTTCCTTTCTCGATATCCTGCGATGCTAGGCGTAAGTGACCAGCTGCTGACCCGCTCTCAGCCTTCACTCTCTTCTCTTTGCAGATTGCTGTATCCACTGTTAAATATCTCGTCGAGCTGCGAGGGTGGAATGGTATTGCTTTGCCTGCAGTCCATGCACGTGATGCCAAGATCTACATCGACGATCCTGGCCCCTGGATATTCGGTCTCGCGACTGAGGCGAGGTACAGCGTGCGGCCTGCGCCAGAAGTTTGTGTCATCGACTTGTAAGTCGCGCTTTGCTATGATTTGTTAGATCTCCCACATACTGTCTTGCATAGGGACATCAATTATTTGAGCTGCCCGTCCCCACCTCTTGGGGTTGTCTCCACCAAGCAGCAGCGAGAGAAGTATAGACAGCGATTGCTTGCCACTTTTGAGCCACATTATCATCCAGACCACAGTGTACCATCGTATGTCCTCTCCGGTAATTCCCCACTCCAAGTGTCTGACGTTACTACCTCGATGATAGCGAGTTCAAAGAAGCTTTTCCTGCAGGTCGGTTTCGTCCAGTGTGTAAAGTGCAGGCAAAGAGAGGTGGGGAGATGGCTGCTGTTGCTGATACCATCAAGCCACCCGAATGGTGGCATTCCACACGCATCATTCAGGCGTTTGACGCCGTCCTCGAGGATAAGGTAAACTAATGCACAAGGAGCGTGTCCGGACAGCATGCTAACTCGGTTATAGTTCAGGAAACCATCCCTTCTCAAGCGGCTCTCCTCATTTGGTACCGCTCGTCGTCTGCCACGGTTGACTGCGGCGGAACAGCACATTCAACTCTCCATTCGCAAACGTGCCACTGCTTTTGTTGACGCACGAGATGACCTCGAGACGAAAATTGGCCGACTGTCCCGTCGTCTTAACTTCCTCATGACCGAGGCCGACCTATGGAGAGATAAATTTGTAACATTTGAACAGTACGCCGAAAAACTGAGTGGGGAGGCGGACCAGCTGAGGGGCAAGATTGGAAAAGAGCAGAGAGAAACTAAGAGGTTGAGCGGACTTGTCACTTTGACAGCTGCAGAGAAGGCCAAGCTACAGTCTCGTGAGTAAACGTTGCCGGCTTGTCGAGAGACCATTAATTGGGATCTTGTTGTTAGGACTGGTTGATACTGAGCGGGCACACAAGGATGCACTCACCGAACTAGAGCGGATGCGGGAGACAATGCAACGCATGGAACAGGAGCGTGCGGAGATGGTCGCCGAAGTTGAGGCACAGATTGAGCGTGCGCTCGCATCCATGGCTGTCGATGTCGATGAATCCGACTATGGTGGTGAACTTTCATCCCGCCCTAGTTCACGTATGTCCGCCTCCGCAAGGTCTGCCAGTGAAACACGTTCGACGCGGGCTAGTGATACCATGAAGAGTGGATCTCACGAAACCAATGGATCTCGACTGCGCAGCTTCGGTACCGAATCGACTCTCGCGGAGGCATACGAACACGGAACGGATGATACACTAATCGCCAGTAAATCCGAGCGGGAGGCAGAGACTATCATGGAGGAGGAGGAGACTCCGGCGTCGCCGACAAAGAAGAAGAGATTTTCGGCGACGCAGGGCGAAGTTGTACAAGATGGCATGATGGCTGTCGATGAAGGTATCAGTGAACGCAGTGATAAGATTGCACAAAAAGTCTTGCAAATTCAGCAAAAGGTCTGGATATATGGCTGTTGATTCATTGATTTCTGACTCGCTCTGTTCGATAGCTGGAAATAGCGCTGGCATCAGAGAACGTTCAGGACTGGAAGAAGAGATCTGCCGGATACAGGAGCAACGGGTCGGATTATGCTACTGACGAGCGTGCGGACGAGAGTTCGGATGCTGCTGTGTCCGTCCGCGTGCGCCACGCTCGGGGTGTCAAGCTCGTAAACAATCCTCCCACGAAGACGAAGCGCAGGGAGCGCAGTGATACGGCGTCTACAAATCGAACTGGCACCAGTACTATCACGCGCCGTTCCATTGACACTGCCGCCTCAGCAGCGCCACGAGGTTCCTCCGCTTCAAACAACGGTTCTTCCACACCACGAGAGGACAAGATGCCGGGACAGTTTGAATCTGAGACGGACGGTGCTGATCTCCTGACACCCACTGCAGAGGCCCCTTACACGTCGGCACGACAAACACTCCGGAAAGTTGCATCTGGAGCTTCCTTGACTGCACTTTCTCCTGCGGCACCAGCTACTGCGCCAACGACCCCTGCCTTGACACCGACCATCACTACTACCGACGAGTCCGACACCGAGTTTCAGAGTGCCTGCTCAATGAGCCCACGCGGTAGTTGCGGTAGCTTTGAGAGCAGGAAGGCGTTGCAAAATGACTCGGACGACTCGGGCACATCCACGGACCAGGATTACAAGCGGCACGTAACTGAGTATACTGAATTACCTGTGAGGGCGCGACTCTCTAGCACCGCGACTGCGGTACCACAAATCAGCCCAACTCTGTCCGACATTGTTGCCGTGCCAAGTGGGCGCGGCTTCACAGCACGTCTGCGTCAGGGCACCGATTAGCACGTCCGTCAAGAATATACCCCACCGTTGACACATATCATTATCATCATCACCAATGGAATCCCCTAACCCTCCCTTCTTTTTTTTCTCTTCATCCCACTCCTTTGGCCAGTTATTTCGCTCGTACTTGTTCGTATGTATCTCCCATGTTCAGTTTCAATGCATATATTACAAGTCACTTCAATGTAGTACAGGGATACTACATCATACATCCATTACCTATCCAATCTGATCTATCCAGTTGCCTGCTAGTCCATTCTACGCCTATTATTGAATGCTGTCACTACTGATGCAATTTGCGCAAAGAACCACAGCTGCGCGTTCTTGTCAGGTATCAATACAAACTTGTCATGATCTTTGCCGGATTTATGAGAAAATCGGATACCAGTGTCCTCCGTAGTGACGCCCTGGACCATGGTCAGCGGCAGATCCCACTCCAGGCGCAGCCTCTTTGACCAAAACGAGAGCACCCTTGTCGAGGTCAACAAGACGACGTTGTCGCCACCTGCAAGGTCTGTCCAGATCCTTAACGTCTACGGCATACGCTCAGCTCAGCACGTACCAATGTGAGCAACATAGCGCTCGTTCCCGTAAGCACCTTGTTCTAGGTCTCTCATCCAATACTGGCCAAGTGCCTCACGGCTCGAAAATGGCTGGAATGATCATGTTTTGTGAGGCCAAATCGAAATACATATCATTACACCTACCACCAACACTCCATCTGGAGGAACATGTCTTGGCTAGGATGAGTTTAACTCAAAATATTGTACTCAAAACACGACCTAATAATCACTCACAGGCCTAACGCGGTCTCTTTCCGGCTTATCGAAGACGGTCGTGGTGTTCCTGATCCCTGAAATGGCATCAGCAATCACGACTGAGAATAGACGAGCGACCCGAATACCCTCGGAGACGTTTGATGCGAGATCAAATACCCCGACCGCAGGTTTGGTCAGAGCACTATAACCACGTATGAGCCAGCACTATCGCCAGTAGCATGTACTCGTACCCAACCAGGCCTTTGCCTATGCCTTTGAAAAATCCGACGGCGCCTTCTGTCTCTGCTCCTTGGATGGGCTTCGTCTAACACTCCATGAGCAATCACTGTGGTGCACTTTATCCGTTATGCATACCACAATACCCTCCATTGCACTGACAAAGCTAGTGGCCAGTGCTTCACCACCGGCAGTTACACCGTAACTAGCAGGGGATTGAAAACAGAATAAGGCGAACGAGAAGAATACTCCTTACATTGCGTGACGAGGTCGATTGCGGCGCTGCGATAGCCTACGCTGCGCTTGATATTCCGCATCAAACGTTGCAGCGGATAAGCCTATAGTCAAGTTAGCGGTATCTCCTGGACAAACACATTGTTTGACCTTTGCCCAAGCTGCTTGTGAACTTGGTGACACTGTCCGATAGTCCGAACACGGTCTTCTTGACAAAACTAGCGGCACCCTATGCTTTGGGTCAAAACACTCGTAGATCTGGGCAAACAGTAAGCTACCTTTGCGATTCCAATACCTAATTCCTTGTTCCCATGCATGACAACACCATGGTATGGGGCGTAAAAGATGTCTGCAACTCCAGAACTCACATTCGTAAAGAGGCCCACTGGATTCCCGATGAAATCAGCGGAGCCGAGAATGCGATACAGTTGCCGCAAGACATCTTGGCGGTAGTGGTATGTGATACGACTTTGCAGTTCGGGTATTGTCAACCGCATATCTGTGATGGCGAGAGCGTTAAGCTCGAGAGGCGCATCATTGACATTCCCCAGTGTCATAGTTAATGCGTTGACAACCACCGCCAAAGGATTCCGAATGCTCAACCTGCATCGACATGAAAGATTGACAACAACATAGACTATCTGCGACTTACTTCTCTTCACTACTTACCCTCTCAGTTCGCATAAAAGACAGCGTTAGCTGAATGGGATGCAATTGGAGTACTTCAAAATAAACGTCCCGTCCAGGAGCGGTGGACTGTGGATCAGGGATTATCTCCGGATGCTGTATCAGGATACTTTGGAGCAGATGAGCCGTGATTCAAGTTTCATGTGGTTAGCTCACTCTTCTATGTTGTCCTCCCATGAAGCGCCTTTGATCTGAGTGAGGTCATATATCGCGAATAGAAAATCTTCGTCGGCCTCGATGGTCAAGGCTTGCAATAAAATTGAGCAGTACTTGACGAAGAGAACACCATGTTCTATGAAAGTCAGTAGGGGAAAAAAAAAAAAAGAAAAAAAAGAAACACTTACCTTGGTCCTTTAGCCAGACGACAGAGGCTTGAATCGCTGGTGGGACGGCCGCCGTCCCGCTGGCTTCCTTGGAGAGAGGACTTGGTTGGAGGAGAACGGGATATAATGCGTCATGGAGTTGGTTGTCAATCTGAAGAGACCCAGAACACAAAGTGACTGCCTGCGAGCTCGGTGTGTTGTTGTATTCGAACCGTAAGGACTCTAACGAGGCATATACCACCTCAACCATCCTGCGATTGATGAGGGATATGCCTATTCCTGCAAGATCAACTTCGACCTTCAGAGTGGGCGCGGCGTCTGGGACTGCCTCGAAGCCCTCGAGACTTCCCAGCGTATCAGATGGCGATGGTACGCTGGAAGTCCGGTGTTTCGGCTTGTACAGACTATGCTCTGCAACGTAATTAGTGATTCGTAACACTTGTTTATGGCGGTCTGCCCGCACGTCCAGCGACACAGCACGTGCTCGTTGTCGATCCTAGGCAGTTTGTCAGCAAAACCAAAACGAAAAAGTGGCGAGACGAACTTGGAATTTGAACGGGACAAGAACACCAATTTCCATGATGTCGACCACGCGACGCGCATCATTAATCACCAGCATAAGTTTTTTCTCTTTAGCGGCGGGCTGATCCCATGCGTATTGGATCACCGAACGCGGTACGAGCTTATATCGCGGGATGCTCGATTTCACTGCCTCCACTTCGTTCCGACTCGAGTCCTAAACACAGTCAATAACCAGCGGGGCAGCATCAAAAAAAGAGGCTACCCATTGGCAGACAAAAACGATGTGATCGCTATCGTTTTCTAGCTCGAACGGCCATCCATCTGCCTTTAAGAAGGTGACAAAGATAATAGACCCGTCTATCTTGATGTCTGCTGTGATAATATCCACTTGGTTGTCATTTGACGCTCTGGGAACCCGAAGATGAATGTTTCCGATGTCCTGAATGTTGACGGGGGATGACCTAACAACTCTTAGTCATATTTGCAGATGTCTTGTGTTCCTGTTCACCCACCATCGCGCGTTGAGACCGGTGTATGCAATGGTAAGAAGTTTCTCCTCCCCGGCTTGCATGGTTTGCAGCGGGATACGTTCCCCTGGACTTAGCACAGCTCGACCGCGTGGAAATCCCTTGTATTCGCGGAATTGGATGGCGCAAGGGAGGTCATTCTTCAGCATAAACCTCGGCGAAATTGTGATCACTTTTGTGAGTTTGTACTTGCCCAGTCCTTCTGACCATGACAGTCCGAAATGATATTCCTCGTTCCTTTGTTTTGCGGACGGAATCACCATCTCCGCATCAGCCGCTGGAGCTTCAAGGCCAAATACCTTCAACCATCGGAGCTTCAGCATTCACACAAGCTTAGTCACGTGAAAGACACGATACATTCGACCAACCCGACTCCCCGACCTTGAATATAAAAGCTTGAGCGTTGTTGTGAGGGTGGGATAGTACTATCCGTCTATTAGCGTGCTAGTCGGTAGCAAGGCATCAGAACTTACAGAACGGTGCGGGAGTAGCGAGGACATCTTGCGGTGTACATGAATAAGTGACACAATGAGAAGATAACATGTTCATACCCAAGCGAATATCACCAGCGACGTCCAACGGAGAAATAGCGCGGTTAGATCGTGCTGTCTTCACGCCAAAAGGCATTCCCGACTTGTTCACAACAAGGTACGGACAGTATATCTGGATTTTGAACGCTCCGCCGGACTCAGGGTATCGACTTGATGTGGGTGAGATCATAGCATCTTATAGAATAGAGGAGTCACGTACACATAGTTGAGACTCAGATGGAGTTTGTGATTGCTTTGATCACGAAGTGCCAGCCGGGATTCAACGTCAAAATCAGAGTGGCGGTCTGTATTAATGATGGCGAAATCGCTTGGCTTGAAGACTGTACAACCTATTAGTTCCGCGCCGCAGGAAATCGAGATATTGATATTCACCTGTGTCTTGCACCTCCACATTTAGTAGGACTAGATGGTCTAGTTCCACGGAATGTACTGGCATCACGCCACCCTTGCGTAGGTAGCTTTTCCAGTTCTGATCCGCGTTCTTGTCATAGATGCGGTATTGGAGATTGTAGGGCAACAAGTTCTCCAGCTCAATCGGAGCGCGAAGTTTTACTCTGATTTTGGGAAATCTCCTAAGAGACGTATCAGGTAATGTCGCGGGGCGTAGGATAAAACCTGCCGTGCAGCGGGGTCATTGGAATCTGTCTGCACCCATGCCTGGAAGCGAAAGGGTGCCTCCCGTTGATCATTGTGAGGACAGCTGATGGAAAGAGACCTCTTGGCGACCAGATCCTCGAATCGCAAAGAAGAACACCAGCGATAACCGAAACCCTCTGTAATGGCATCCGGTTGGATTCAATGTGTGTCAAACAACGTTGTACATACGATCTGGTTGAAGTTTGATTCTGTTCTGTGTGACTGCTTCTATGGGGAGTGCATAATCCTGGCCAGGAGCTTCAGAGCTGTGAGTGTGACAACTCTGACGACTCGAGGGTACCAAGCAACGACTGACCAATCTTCTCCAACGAATACACAGGATGCCCAGTATGGTCCACCAACATGAGTTCCAATGGGTAGAATGTCAGGTTCTCCACTAGGTAAGTCGAACGCAGAGTCACTATTTTGACATTTTCTTCCACCGTGACAGCGCATAGCAAACGATCAGTATATTTCTCCGTCCGAGGCCGCAGCGAGAAGGTAAACTCCCCCTCCCTGTCAACTGGAATGCCTCGAAGTGCTTCCCAGGATTTCCCGACTATTTGAATGCCGATAGTGTGTTGTTCGGACGCCGAGCCATGCTAAAAATTGTTAGCGTACGACCGGAAAAGTCCGTGGTCGGACTCACTTCTCGCATCCTCTTCCAGTCATCAAATCGCCAGTCTGTAATTTGATCATGGTTAAGTTTGACTGCACTGCCCTCTTGCATCCCACTGCTGGTGTTGTTATCCGACCAGACGAAAAGGGGAGAGCCCGTGCGATTCCGAATTCGATATGGAGCATAGCTCCCGCGATCCTTCTGAAGAACCAATTCGCGTTCTCGTCCCCACATGTTGATGGCAGTTGTTGCAAGCTCGGCAAATGTAGTGCTAATGTTGAGGTTCAGACGCTCTCGAGCAGCCATGGAGACCTTGAGAGCACTTGAAGCCTGATCCTTACTTAACTATCATAGACACTGTCAGCACAAAACCGTCCAGGTATTAAATTTGCCAGCACTACCAATAGCATAAACTTCCAAGGATCGATCACTAATAACAGAAAGTCAACTGCTTGATGAGCGGAAAACGAAGAAGCTCGTACATGGTTCCCAGTGTGAGTTTGTGAGATTCCAATAGTTGATCTGCGTCTCTAACGCGGCCGACGCTTGGAGCTGAGTTGTCCATGTTAATTTCACGAGTTTTGGTCCAGTCATGAAGAGCTCACCCCCAGTGACCAGTCCTTGGCCGTCAAAATAAAGGGCTTCATATCGAATTGAAGCATAGGCTGTTCGTGCAGATCCCCGATCAAAATCAATCTAAATCCATCAATGGTCCCTTTCATCTGTGAGCCGTTATTATATACCTTCCGAAAGTAAGTGTGTTGCTAGGTTCATACCTGCTCCTTCGACATGACAATATGTGCTTTCTCAGGTGTTCGTCGTGTTGCCATGACGGACGATACAGACCGAATAGTTTGAGTTTTCACGCTCGAGGACTGTTTCCCGTCAAGTAAGGCGTTAGTATCTCCATTCGATCTAGTGTACAGCTCAATGGCATTTGTGGTGATCGCGGTGATGAGCATGATGTCACGGTATGATGCCCGAAAGACTATTTCCGTTGATGAACTTTCAATTGATACGTGTTGTTCTGGTTGAGAACCCCGATTGTCGAGGGAAAATGTCAGGTCAACGTCGTCCAAAAAGCGCACGGTGTCTGATTCTGCGCCCATCCGTATCAGTGACATCCCAAGCCGGTTAACGATCAATGTCGTGATGGCCTATGCTCAGTCAGTACAGTCAACCTGTCACTACTTGGAGCGATGCTGACCTGCTGTGATATGAGAATTTGATGTATACGAAGTCGAATGGCTTGGGAACAGGTATCGGTATCGTTCTCGAGTACGCTGACAGAAACATCGTGCAGCTCGAGTCGTAAAGCGGTGGAGGAAAGCGAAGGCTCCCTTTTGGTTTCTCTTTCGTCGCCTTTATCGGGAGCCTTCAGACTTGGGGGGCCGCTGGTGAAGAACGCCAGAAGGGAGAAAATAGGTTCCACGGAAAAGATGATGTGGGGGGCATCGACCGTGATTACGAGAGCGGAGGTACCAGACGAGGTATAAAGGACCATGAACTGGTTCCGTTCATGATCAGCGGCGGGAACGATTTCCCTGAACTTGGATCCGCCAGACCGGGTGTTGCTCATGGTGAATGACCGCAGGACCAACTGGGATTCAAAAGCCCCGTCGGACACCGATTTAGAACGGAGACTGACGTCGTTGAGAGCAAAACGTGCAATCCCATGGTCCCTAAGTTTTGCTTCCGTAGTTGCGTCTCTGTCATACAAGTGCAGTCTGACGCTAGCTATGGATGCTACCAGGTCAGTAGTAACTCGGGGGGTAACTTCATCAGGAGTAGATAATACACAGAGCTCAGGTTCTAGATTGACAAGGGACGATTGCGTGCCCAGAGTAGTGGACAAGGGGTTGTCGAGGTTCGAGGCGGATGCTAAAGCGTCGGCTTGGACACTGCCTTCAGGAGCACCGGTGAGCACTCGCGGTACTGACTGAGATAGCCCGACGAGAATCTCGTATTGAAGTTGAGTGAGGGAGAGCTTTATATCGGATATTTTGATGACAACCTGGCATCGCGGGTGAATAACGTTCACTTTATAGAAGCATGAGGCCTACTTGAGTATCCGGAGGATCGTCATTTTGAAAGCGATCAGTGTTTGCAGGTTGGTAAATGTCCGTGATGACACTAATGTCATCAACAATCTTGAGCGTGGACAGTTTACCGTCGTAATATAGGTCCGACACAAGTTGTAGTCCACTAAGGCTCGCCGAAATCTTGCTAGCATTCCCGTCAAAGGAGTTGCTCGCAAAGACCTCGCCCAGACGCATCGTCACAATATCAGGAAGGTGCATCGGATCAGGAGGAAAGATGACAATGGGAGTTTTCACGGATACTTCGAATTGCATACGTTCAATTTCGGAGGCCTTTTGTACAGCTGCATCGCGAGCTGTATCATACAGGATCTTGAGCTTCGCCAGTTTTGTGACAAACAGGTACATGTCATGAAATGGCTGCTCGAGGAAGTGAATTTTGAGCGAGCCCGCGGCCAAGTAAACGGCTGATTTGATGCCAGTGTAACCTTCTTCCTCGGGGTCATAGGTCTGATATCTGAACTCAGCAAAGTTGCTGCCTTCGATAGACAAAATTTGCTTAAACTCCTCTCGGCAAACATCCACGGACCGATCATCGCTCAGGGCTAGACTTCCCAGGCGGCCAGTGATACGCATAGTGTTTGACCTCAAAACCATGAGAACAGAAGCCGTTGACAGTGAGAGAGTCGCCAAGTTAGCGAAGTCATTGGTCAGTACAACTGGTCGTCGTAGTAAACAAGACTTACAACTACGATTGATCATTACTCACCTTGTATGCTGTCTAGCTTCACGGAAACACGGGTAGTGCTGGTGGACGGAGGTTGTGTCCCCGTGATATCCATGGGTTCCAAGTCCTCGATAGTCGCTGAAGTTCTTCGCGGAACGAACGTAGTGACGAGGAAGTCGTAGAGGGAAATAACAGGCTCCGGTGCAGCATTGAAAATGAATGTCGATAATCGGACATCGACACTCTGCTCAATGTTGTCATAAACTGTGGAAAACTCTGGGGAATTTCTCTGAACGCGCAGATACGAGACTGTGAGAAGGTCCTTGTCACCACTGCCGTCGGTGTGGTCTGATGAAATAAGTCGGATTGGATCTTTATCGACCTGCACGACATTCATAATCAAAGCTCTTCACGAATCGTTAACTAGAAGCTAGGCACATCATGTTGAAGCTCACCTGAGATTGACATCTACAGTCAAATTATATTTAAGGAGCACTAAACCAAGCCGGAAGTGTTGGAGGGTGACATATCCGAGCGACCTCTCGTCACCATCGGAACCTGACCGTGAAATTGACGCACGTAGATCGTCAACTGCGAAATCGAACTCGAAGACATGCTGCTGTAATTCCGGGTTCTGTCGCACCTGTCAGTAGCGCTTGCAGTAAATGACGATAGCTAACTACCACTGAGGTACCGTCGCTCGCTTCAAAGAAGACATCGTTGCGGCTAGTAGAGGCATGTTCAGTTTCAGATTGGTTCTCGTCGACGTTGTATTCTGGTCCTGTGGGCACGAACAGTCCCGCAGACAAAGGCAAGACGATGGGCTCCGTATCAATGTACGGTGGTGACGATTTTAGTTTGTGCCCCTTCTGTGGTTCCTCGCCAAGTTGCGGAATGGTAACATCGATTAACCGCATGAGCATCTTATACTTCGCATCAGACAGATTGACGTGCAAGCTTGGCAGCTTCCCAGAAACTTTAAATCGGGCCAGATTAAGAACAGTTGGAACAATTGAGTTCTGTAGCTGAAGGTCGATGTTAGTGCGTTCCAGTAGGTGGAGGTTATTGCCACTTTTCGGCGTCAGAGCGTCACGACATGCTTGCAAGTTAGTGCCTATGATAAACTGCGGTCGATCAATATAAATGCTCGTAAACTGTGAAAACGGATGACCTGCGCTGCTTCGAGCTTGAGTATAACCTTGTCATACATCAGCGATTCTAAGCGCCTATAGTCTGCTTCACTATATTGTTGAACTTTTTTGGCTTGTAGCTCTCGCATGGCATCCTTATTGGCAAGGTCACTCCCCACAGCAATATGCCCTGCGTCCAGGATTAAATGGGCACCGTCAAAGGAGGTGATGCTGGTGGAAAGTCAGGTCACATAGAAAAAGAATCGATGAGAACACACATACTCCTCCGGAATAATGATGACAGGTGCATTCATGTCTACCTGCAAGTCTATCGTCTTGTGTGATTGCAGCGCATATTCCAAACCGGCCCGAGTTTCCTTTCGCAAGCCTTCCAATGTCTGACTGGCGACGCTCTGGAATACAGTCAGCCTGCGAGGGTGGGAATGTTCTCATTCACTCGCCAGCAACGCCTCCACTGACTCCAATTGACTCTCGGGAGGTTTCAGGAACTTCGCAATTGCTTCAACGTACCCTCGATGATAGATGATCTCCATGTGGCGCATGCGGGCTGTAAGAGCAGTGTCTGCCCGCTGATCGAGTGGATTACTCTCAAGCTTGAGGTAAAAGAAAGGCTCGTCGAACTCCACGTGCTTCCCTGGTTCCACTCGCTTAACTATAGGACTCTTGACTTGCACAATTTGAGGATGAAGGGTATTCTTGGTGGTTCCATCGAACACACTCAACCCTCCAAGGGAAATGGATGCTTCAAAATTGTCCGGTCTTTGAATGAAGTCAGCACAAAACGATTCAAAAACCGTGGATATAACATCCACGGTCACCCCTCTTGGATGACTCTTCAACGCGAAAGATCCCTTTCTCAGCTCAGCCGCAACTCGCAGCTTTACAGCATCCCGCGGGGTCTCAAGGGAAGCCGCGATAGCAGATTTTTCGTCGAGGTCGAGGACATCATATAGCTGCCTCCGTTGCTCCTCAGTCATCGGACCGCCGAAAGCTGCATCCTCGTTTGAATCAGGGTCTGCAGAACTCCATAACCAAGATGTCCAGCTGCGTGCTCGTTGTTTCTGAGCGCGCTCTTCCTCAAGCTTTTTGCGTTGTGCAATATCCTTCCGTAGATGAGATCGCGCGATGGACCTGTAGAAGCGGATATCTTCGTATGCGAGCTTTTGTTCCAAAGCTGCGATTGAGATAGCCTCCTACTCCCATACATTGAACGCGGAAGATATATCCACTGGAAGAATTTACGTACATGTTCTCTAAGAGTTTTCATAAGTTTTCTTTCGTAAAGCTCCACATATTTATTTCGATCGTCACGGCGTTCTGCAAAGTAAGCCCAAGTCCATTTGCGCTGTCGTTCGTGGACGCTGTTTAATATGGCCGAACCAGCAAATCGAAGACGAGCTCTCGCGGGGCTAGTCGCCAAATCTTTATCGCTTGGTCGGAATTTGCGGTACTGGGGACTTCAGCGCTCTTATGGTGCAGTATCCACATTTGAACTTACTTGATATCGACGGATGTAAAAATGGTACATATCCACAAGAGATATGACGTCCCGATATTGATTGTCATCCAAAGCTATGCCGATCTCCTCAAAATGTAGGTGCACGTCAAATTGAGGTGTCATGTCGTCCACTTTATTGTTCACAATAATCTCCAGGAATTTCATAAGATCATACCCCATAATAGACAACATATTGCTTACTCTGCCTTTCCCTGATACAGGACTAAGGATGAACTGGTGAGATGAATTCTGGCCGTTAAGGGAGATCTGTGCACAAATGTTAATCATAGTGATACACGTGGACAATAGCGTACCGTGTCCATAAACCTGCTCTTGGCTTCGTATAATGGCAAGCCAGCCATACTGAGAGAATCCGTGTCGAAGTAGATAGCCAGGGATAGCAAGCTCGATAGCTATGCTGCAATGAGTGACCCCCCAATGCCTTCAAGATACTGCCTACTTTATGGATTGCGCCCGCAGTACTCTCGATAAACGTCGGCTCCCAGTGTTCATTGACCGACTGTATGGCGAAGCATGCGAGTGTAATTCCCGCAGCAAAAGGATGCTAAAAGCAAGTATATTGATCATAGAGGGTCAATTCAACAATCATGTACTTACACCAGGAACGCTCAGCTTGTCTTCGTATCTTATATGTATATTTTTCACCGTCACCTGCAAGTTATTGATTATCTTGGCAGTCAAGGAGGCCCAAAGACCCTGAGATTGTTGAGAAGCATCTTCTAAGCCAAATTGGACGTATTAGAGACTATTGAAATTGAGCTGAGAAGGTACACACCTGATAGAACCTCTGCCTCTCCGGGCATGTGCAACAACTCGGCATTCTTGAGGCGCTCTTGCTTAGCGGTTTGAGCTCTGTGTTCCTCTTCTTCTGGATCGATGTTATTCTGCGAAGAGGGCACGACAAGGAGGTAGACATCTTCGATGAGTATTTCCACTGGCCGGCTACCCAAGTTCATCCAATAGAGGGACAGCGTGAATGTCCCGAGGTATCCTGGAGGCAGGAAATTAGCGTGTAAGAGAGAGCGAGGTATGTGCTGACCTTCGAGCACGTCAACAGGGAGTCTGAACTTGTCAAGAGCGCCTCTTTTGAGGCGCAGGTTTCGCAACGTCAGCTGACCTAGAGGTGACGCGAGGTTTGCTGGGGTGGAAACAAATAGAGTGAGCAAATTAACCTTGTCCTATCCCATAATTGACCTGGTTCATATCGAGGTTCTCAACATACGGGGCGAGAATTCTGTTGAACAGCTGTGCGAATCGATGTTAGACCGGGATCAATGATGTTGACAGCGATACGAACAACGTTCAGGACTTCTTTTCCTGGGTCCAACCACCACATTGTGGCGAGACGAGGTTCCTAAGTGTTTGATCTGCCGGAGTGGTCGTCGTCGTCGTCGGTGAAGATGTCGCTCGACTCAACGGGGCACAACAAGCGAAGTAGGGCATTGACAAACAAGGAAAGCGCAGCGTCGTCATCTCACGTGACTCCAGCCTTGTCTACTTCCGCGCCGCACGACGAGCACCCTCAGCTTTGAGGAACGCTGGGCGAGTCGGCGCGGGACTGTCGAACCTGCGGATTGGAATCGCAGCGTCGGCTTGCTGATAGCCGTCCGTGCTCGCTGGCAAGATGAACAGCCGCGCCGTCTTTGTATTAGCCGGGTGTCACAGAACTCCGTCACACACTGTGTAGCGCCGTGTCACGCTCAACTTTGCACGCGCCCCATTTAATTTTTCTGACTTGTTCTTCCACCGTCATGGCCCCTCTCGCTGATATCCTCCTCACCGTCTTGCCTGCTGACATCCTTCCTTACCATTACTCTCATTATGTCCCAGGCAAGACTCCCTTCTCAACGACGCCCGCTGTAGTGATGACCCTCGCGTCGTATCTCGTCATCATCTTCGCCATTCAGGCAGTCATGAGGGAACGCCCTCCACAAAAACTCAACACCCTGTTCCGCATTCACAATGCCTTCTTGACATTGGGAAGTGGTCTCCTTCTCGCCCTGATGCTCGAAGAGGTGGCATCATTATGGTCCAAGTCGGACATATACAGCACCATGTGCAATGAGCTATCGTGGACTCCAGTAGGCCTTTTCCAGTTCGCTCTGCTCCTCACTCATCCGACGGACCGTTCCAGAGACTCGAATTTTACTACATGATTAATTACTTTTTCAAATACATTGAACTTTTCGACACTATCTTTTTGGCATTGAAGAAGAAGCCTTTGGGTATGTATTTCCTGTCTCATCTCAGTAGTCTATCTTCACAGTGTCCACGGGTAGCTTTCTTACACGTCTTCCACCACTCTGCAACGGCCTTATTATGTTTCACGCAATTGAATGGCAAGACGAGCGTTGTAAGTTTCAACCTGTTCTTGTCTGTCCTTTTACCTAAGATTATATATCAGTCATGGGTTGTTATTTCCCTGAATCTCTTGGTCCATGTCGTTATGTGTGAGTGCCGGGGAGTGGATTATTGGCGCGGTTGCTCAATTGACCACAGATTATTACTATTATGCGACGGCTGGCGGTGCCAAGATTTGGGTATGTTCGTCGCGACCGTAGTTTGTGTCTGCCTCACTCAGTTCCGTAGTGGAAGAAATACCTGACAACGATGCAAATCACGCAGTTTGTCATCGATCTTTTCATTGTCTATTTCGGCAGTATGTGTTGGCTGACTGAGAAGTTTGAAAACTACTGACGACTATATAGCGTACCAGCACTTTGCGTATTCTCGCTTCCCTCATCTCCCTCACATCGCGAACTGTGCTGGAACGGAGACCGCTGCGTTGTTCGGATGCGGGCTCCTTTCAAGCTATCTCGTGCTCTTCATCAATTTCTACATTCAGACGTATCAAAAACCTGCAAAGGGGAAGAAACTTGCAGTCAATGGCAATGGACACGCCAGCATGACAGGGTATGATCGTGTTCATGACAGAGTACTATCTCACCTATTGCGCACATTACAGGCTCAAGCAAGAGTAGAGTGACTTGGGTTGTTTGGACACCATTTTCAGGCTTGCACTCATTTAGTTTACCGCTGTTCCACGTCATTGCAATGAGCCACCCAAGAGTTACAGTCATGTCCGGTTGTTTCATGTTGTCAATGCTGTGGCGTTACCCTCCATGATCGCGTTCTTTATTTTTCTGCATACAGGCTCTTTCATTCCTAGGGTCGTTTTCTTTTTGTTGATACCAATGGTTCTGGGTGTTGTGCCGGATTTAGGAGCGATCACACGACGTTGTAGTAGAAATACTCGCCAACTGCTTCTAGAGAATGCCAAGTGAAAGTGTTACGACTACTCGGCCCTGCTCGTCCCTTCATGTCACCCAACGAGCCCTGCATCTTCGAAGACGCCTCCCCTCGCGAGTTCATCATCTCTGCCGAGCTCTATGTCCCATTCTCTGCAGCTCTTGGTCCGCGCAGGGTTAGCTCCGTTCCTCTTTCAATGTTCCACTCTCTCTCACTGCTCTTTCTAGCCCACAGTTTCGCGCCGCAAAGTCGATCGCAGGGAGCTCGGCAAATTCATCGAGGATGTCCCCAAGAAGGTCAAAGGTCTGCGATACATCCCATAAACCATGTTATCCGCTGAGCCTTGCCCTGCAGAAAAATCAAGCTGGATATCACTCACTCGCTCTCTTCCCGGATCAGTTCAGTGGCGGCCAGCGACATGCAAGATATCGGACGAAGACGAGCGCTGTCTCCTGAATGTCTATGTCGATGTATGGCGTCCTCACTGGTCATGTTCCCTGTTCGATTAACAGATGGTCAAGGAAACCATTCTATATCAAACAGTGTACTTGCACATGCTTAACCACACCGACATCCGTCATGTTGATACCTCACTGTTTCTCCGCAAGAATTGTATCGGGATATCCTCTGCTGGGTATGCTTCTGTCACCCTCCATTTACCTCTGTTGATCCGGGGGATGCAGTGGGCAACGATGGACCTCCGGTCCCGGCTCCGGACAGATATATCTTCACTTTACCGATACAGACGCTTGCAATACTTGGCTCGTTCTCCTTCGGTCCTATACCAGGCCCGAGATATACGGTCAACAGTCCATTCCTTCTGATGGGGGGCTGTATCGCATGTGGCGCCAAGTCGAGCTCGCTGTAATGCAAGGACGGAACCTTGGCAATCCGAGGCCTTTCGCCGATGCTAGCGCAACTTCCTCGATAGCTGCCGAAGACTCCAGGGTAGAATCCGATCCCGTCGACTTGGATGTATTTTGCGAAATTCATATAAATGACAGCCTTTGCGGTCGAACGACTGTGATGAAGGGGATAGGCTCGCCAGATTGGCACGAAAACTTCTTATTCGCAGATTTGCCGCGTTTTGAAACTCTGGAAGTCTTATTATGGAGGGAGAAGCGGCCTGTAAAGCCGACGCTCCTCGGTTCAACCCGTATCGCGCTCACCAATTTCCGTAGAAATGAAGACGTGGAAGGGTGGTTCCCTGTTGTACAGCCGAGTGGCGTTTTGGCTGGTGTTCAGGTCGGCGAGATACGCATGAAGCTCAAGGTCGATGAGTGAGTTGCCCGCATAGTATATCCTTTCAAGTGCTGCTCAACATCTGCCATAGAGAAATCATCCTCCCCCACTCCAGCTACTCTGGTGTGCTCACGGTGAGATATGAAGCTGTCACCGAAGTTACCTTGGTCACCCGTTGTTCCCGTCGTTTAGGTACTTGACACTCGCAACGTTTTGGTGTGGATGAACGACTTCGAGCGCAAGCTCCAACTACGTACCTTGTCCGAGCAGTTGGTGTTCATTGCCATTGCCAAGGGTGTCCTCGTCGAGCATATTACAGAATATGCGGATCGTGAAGTAGACGGCACTCCCAGCTGTACGACTTGCTTGCCATTCCGAGGGTGTCCCTTATAACTGGTTTTCTCAGCACACAGTACGCTATTCCGGGGTAATACCATATTTACGAAGACGATGGAACTTGCAATGGCTTTCTATGGGAGAGGTTTTTTGGAGGCGAGCGTTGGAGGAATCATTCGTCAAATTTGCTTCGAAAGAATAGCTATTGAAGTCGACCCAAGTCGTAGCGGCAAAAGTCCAAAGGACGTCGAGCGTGGGGTCGAACAGTTGGTGGAGTGGTGTCAGATAACATGGGATTCCATCTATGCCCATAGGGGCGATTGCCCACAGTATGCACGCGTCCAAAACGCACTGCTCCCTTACTGACGTGGTCACTGCCTAGCGAAATGCGCAAGTTGTTTGGGCACATCCGGAAGCTTGTGGAAGATCGGTACAACAAAAGGGATGGACAAGATACTCAGAACAGAGAGCTTCCCTGGCAGAGTGTCTCCGCCTTTTGCTTCCTTCGTTTCATCGTACCCGCTATTCTTCATCCACACCTGTTTGGATTGACACCAGGTAATCCAACAGTCCACCTACTAGGCGCAAACTTACATCACACAGGGCTACCTAGCGCCACAGTACAACGTAGCCTCACTCTGATTGCAAAGGTCATACAGAGTTTAGCCAACCTCAATGTTGTAAGACAGCGGACCTTGTATTTCGTCGAACCCGGCTAACACGGACGTGGCCCAGAGCGTGCAAAAAGAGGAATACATGCGTGGAATCAAGTCTTTTCTCAAGCAAAATCTCTCAGCGATGATGGATTACATTTTGGTTGTTTCCACGCCAATCCACGATGGATACAATCCCCACTCTGGTTACCCCGCTTTCAGCCATCAACGACTCGAAGTTGTGAATTTTTTACACCAACGGGGATCAACCATCTCAGTTCTCGAAAGAGAGGCTATCCCCCTTCTTCCTCACGTCCTCGACATACCGAGACACCTTGCGTGCATCAGTTCATCCTTGATGCGCAGCGCGAGACTCGTTGGTTCAAAGGCCAGCTTGATTGAAAAAGACCATTTATCTGATCTGTGTTCCCGATGCTTTGAGGTGGAGGAAATTGCCTTCCAACGTGTCACTCAACTTGCCGCCGTTGAATCCCATCCGGTTGCTCTGAGATGGGATATTTCTCGACCTCGCTTGCCGGATAAAACTCCCCCCTCACCCACATCTCCTGTTGGCCGTGTTCGCCCACAATCATTCCGACCTTCTGCTGCTCCCTCACCGTTCAACCATCCTCTTCCTCTAAGCGTATACCCTCTACCTCGTAGCTCTTCACCCCCAAACCCTGCGTCTGTCGACCTCGCTGCCTTCCGACGAGGCTTTGTTCCCGATGTCTCTTCGTGCAGATCGCCAACGTCTTCCGAGGAGCAAGTGCCACGTACGCTAAGCAGGTCGCGCTTCTTGCGGCCCAAATCGATATCAACTGATTCGGTTTCGGCCACCCCGACATGCAATTCCGCTGGACAGCTACATGTCCCACCTTCTGTGCACTTACTTCAGAATTCGGATGCATCATCGGCGGTGGCATTACATGAAACTGGTAAAAAAGCAAAGAACCTTTTCAACGGCCTTTTGGTTCGACGATGATGTACCTTCACCGGAGCACTAGGGTCCTGCAACAAGTAACGCAGTTAATGACTGTCTCCTTTCTGCTGTTTCTACAAATTGCCAAGCTGCTGTAGATATGCATATTTGTATTATACTATCAGGATATCACTAATGCCATGGAATACTCGATGTGATCAATGTCCATTATGAATCTGTCTTAAGTACGGTTTCCACGAGCCTCCGTACTTCAGCTGCAACGTCTTCCGAGGTACTCCTGACCGTGATTCGACATAACTTTCACATGTCAGTTAGTATTGAGTAAATTATGCCTGGAGTCAGAAAAACATGCCTTTGCTTCATGGTTCGGCTCCAGGCGAAGTAAGCACCCAACCTTGCCATCTATAGAGGTATGGAGAACACCGGCTCCAACAAGATTGTTCGGATTAGGGTCAATGTCGTCCAGGATCTCCAAATGATTGCCGATGATCACCTGTCGATTGCGCGCGAGGTCACTGTGGCCCGTGCTGTTCAATGATATCGGGAAAACGGTCTGAGACTCTCTCGGCGGCCCCCCAATTAGCTTCCAACGTTCAAAGAAATCTGCCTGCCCAAACATGACACCTTCAAAGAACTTTGTAATCGTGATCGGCAGCCGTATTGAAATGGACTGGTGGGCTCCCGCCAGGAAGGACACAGTCAGGATGGGGAGCGATGTAAACACCTTCTTGCACTCGACGTGTAGGATTTGTTGGCTTTGAGTACGCGGGGCAAGTACGTTTTGAGGGATTTTAGCAAAGGTTGCCAAGAGTGCATCCGGATCGCTGACATGAACGACAGACGTGAACGATGTGAGAGGCGCAGAGACTTTGTTTCCAAAGTATATGGCGAGCTGCCCAAAATGGCCCTGAAATCTTGACTTGATACCGACCTGTATCTGGACGTCTTCGTAGAGTATCCCTTCGGCATTATAAGTTAGCTTGTTAAGCCATTTATCGATACTGGGCCCGGCAGTAAGTCGTGGGGCTGCCCCGGGCTCTGGAGGTTGGCTGGTCGCAGATAGATCAAGGCCTGCAAGCGAGTTCATCACACCCTCCGCACCAGGAATGTCCGAAGCTGTAGCTGAACTGTTCGGAAGCGTATCCCTGTTCTTGATAGTTCGCCGCTTCGTTAGCTGACGTTCGAGATTAATCTCCTTTCCCCCATGTATCCAGGTCCGTTTGTCCTCCGTATCACCGAGCTTGCGATTTAATCGACTCATTAATCCGCTGACTCGGGGCGGGAACGGGGGCATCTCCTCGCAAACATTTTGTAGTACTTCATCGTCATCCGACCGGCATGCGAGCGCATAGAACTCGCAAGCACGTTGCTGGAGTTCGGCATCAAGCACATGCCTATAACGTTCGAAGATGTTGACTAGCTGGGGCTTGATTTCTGGAAAAACGTTGACCCATTTGATATAAGTAGAGAGGAGCAGGGAGCGTGTGGCGGCTACACAGAATTGTGATTTCGAGTGTAGTGCCTGAAACTGTTCAATGGGGCTGTATCCTGGTTCGTTTGCAATGAGATGGCCATATTCGCCCAAGATATAGCCTGTTTCATTGACAGTCAAAATTACGAAATGGTTACGAGCTTTGTATCATACCTCCCACTTTGACTAGACTCTCGTGTGTAGCGGGCGTCTTGAGATGCTCAAAGACAACCCTTGCAGCGTACTCCTGAAGGTCTTCTGTGTTGGTAACAATTTGCACCACTCGATACCACACTTCTTCCCCCACATGGTCGCCAGCAGCGCTGATAAGCTGCAGTATGGTGTCGACATACCATTTGTAGGAGCTCGCATATTTTTCAGTGAGGATGGCAATTTTGAGTACCATTTCTTCCCGCAATACGTAGTCTGCAACCTTGAGATATCGGAGGAGTTCACCAACGATCAACTCCGAGTTATCGACATCACACATGCTGTAGAGCAGATCCAGGGCCCGTCTCCGAACTGAGATGTCCTTGTCACGAAGCGACAGGATTATCGTGCCTTGGTGTTTCTTCAAGGCGTCGAGAGAATCTGCACGCGCAGCGAGATGAGCCATCGTGTCCAAACCGAGGTACCGAACATTTGTTTCCTTGGAAGAGATAAAGCGAGCAAGGAGAATAGCAGCCGTGTCCACGAGCTGTGAGTTTGTGTCCAAGTGAATGGCAAGACCGATGGCTTCAAAAAGGACGGCATGCTGGGCATTATTATGCTGCACATTTCTCGATGGTTCAGCACTGTTACTCATAATCATCTGAAGAACCTCGTTCAACGCGTTACGAAGTGTGGGATCCACTGTGGATTCTGTTGGGTGACACACTTTGTAGAGGTAACTGGCACGCACCCGTCGGGGGATAATACTGTAAAAGTCGGAGGAGCTTCACTTGTAACCACGGTGTGGGCACTTTGTAGTAGGCATAAGTTGCTGAATACTCATGCTGAATGACCAACTACAGAAAAATGAGTCTACTCTCAAGGTAGGGTGATATGACATACTTACGCGGTACAAGCGATCAACAGCCTTCGTATAGCATACCGCAAAGGCGTCAAGATGGTCTTGGGCGAGGGCCATAACTAAACTTGTCACGCATAGAACAACGCCCTGAGGGACGTGTGTCAGAGATATGTAAGGTAAGACCACTTGAAAACGTGCCAAATCAGGATCGTCCATGATGGACACCAAACGTAACGCCCATTCTGCCGCAGGAATGACTTCAGGATGCTTCCGGTATAGTCGCAACAACGTCAATGCTGCTTTCTTCTTGACAAACGTCTGAGTAGTCCTGTGGGACGATTAAGAGTCAAGTTCGACAAGTGAAAGGGAAAAGGCTTCACGGTGAAATGAGGAGCCTGTGAACATCCTCCGAAAGTGCCTCTGTCATCTCGCTGCTACCAACATTTGCTATTGCGTGCAAAGCAAGACAGTTATTGACCTCGTTGTTCTCGTCCAGGTCTTTTCGTATCGAGTTTACGACTAAACGGAGAAAATCCGAGTTCTCGTGCATGAGGAGTGTAACCGCAAGGTATCCCTGTCAACATCGTGAGCTGCGACCCGGAACAGAATGCTCGTGACCATACAATCTGCTTCTCTGAATACTTGGAACTCGATATCAGGTTGACGGCCTCCATATGTCCAACATCGACCTTGTAGCCGAGTATATATGTGAAAATGATCTTCGCAACATACCTGAGGGCGTGCAAATTCAGACTGGGTGTAGAACAAGCGGTGATAGTCCTGAGCTCACTTCTTCTTCTGATAACCGTCGAGGTTTCCGTCTGGGAATACCCTGTGAGCCTGGAAGACGCAACTGTACCGCGAGAGGTCAAACCTTTGAACTTCTTGCGGATATTCGCCATCTCCTTGTTTATTCTCTTCTCTTCTAACTCACGCACACGTGCGCCACGGATGTCCGCGATGAACTTGGACGGCATCAGCTGGGAACCGGACTGGCAGGATTGATTGAACAATACTTACCTGGGTTAGACCACGCATGTTGGCAGCCATCCTCGCTAGATTTGCAAGCTTTCGTGGTGAGCCAGGTTTGCTAATGGTCAGCGACGTGCGTGTTGGGGCTTGAGCAGATCACTAATGCTGGTGTGTTGATGTCAACGGAGACGCAGGAAACATAGCACAACGCAAACAACCATGTATCATTAACTATGTATAGATTCCGACACACATTAGAACCAGACATTAAAGTACACGACCAGCAACAGAGATGATATGTGCGTCTATAATGACTGTTATTCGCGATGTCAGTCTAAGTGCGAATAAAAGCTACGCGAGAGCCGACTTGGCGTCCCGGGTCGTGAGTTATATGCGGAACTAGCACCGAAAGGTGTTGAATATCCCGACCTCGATCCGGGTAATCTGTTTGTAGAGAATGCGGGGGATGCTATTGGTGTCGCATTCCGAGAACTAGCCGCGGACCGTGAAGCCACCCGCTCGTCACTATAGCGATTTAGGATCCGCACGATGTCCCCGGTGACTGACTCCAGATCTGTCAACTCCCGAGTAGACAAAGAAAAGTCATCGTTCAGCATTTCTTCACCAGCTTCATCCTCTCGGGCGGGTATGCCCGCGAGGTGAGATCCAGTGCGTATTCTGCCCATGTGAATGCCTTCGAATACCCTCAGCATGCAAGTCTCCATCATTGTCTTCAGGCGCTGGAGATCGTCCAGGACATCCAAGTTTCCAACGATGGGCAACCATTCATCACATTCAAGCCCACGTTCAGTAATTTGAATATCGTTCGCACCGAATAGCAAATAGGTCATAGGATCGAGACGCGTCGTGTTGATGAGATACATTTGCGGGGTCTGGCCTGCGACAGTGAGATTCTGTCGTTTCTCCACGTATGTATACAGCTGTTTCTCTCCTTGGAGCAACGAGGCGTCGTCTTCGGATGATTTGATATGCTTGCGGTGGTTCACACTACTCGGATGAATAAGGGTCAGCTATCGGGATCCGATCAGTCATGGCACGATAACAGAAACCGAATGTCAGACCTTGTCATGCTGGGTGCGCAACGTCATCTCACCCGTCCGGACAGCGAACTTGGGTTGGGCCGCAACGGCAACGAGGGCAGCAAGTAAGGGGTGAGAATGTGCATTTACATTGAACGCAGGTGGCACCGTCCATTCACGGTCGCGTGCTCGACCACACACAACTCCCTCAGCTGCGTCAATGATCCCGGCTTGATAAAGGGATTGCAGAAGGTGTCCTCGGACTTGGGTGATCAGTGTCAGAGTTGACTTGGAGAGAAAGTTATCAGTGCAGAACCGGGACGCCCGCACACGCTCGCCATTGCGGTACATCTCGTGCCAAGCATCGTAAGCGTTTAGTATCGTCAGTGCATCAGATCTGAACTCCCTTGGAGACCACGTGGCCTTGACAGCAGCTACCTCTGCTTTGAGGTGCATAGGTGAGAAGAAGGGATCTCGGTTTGTGAGGATAGCAGCCAGGGTCAACGCTTTGTCGAGACAACGGAAGAAGACGCCATACAGGACCAAACGGCCGATCTGTACATCTACCGGTAGTTGGAGGAGGACACGACCAAGTGATGTCAGGTTCTTCCGATGGTCCAAAGCACCCGCTATCTGAAGCGCCTTCGTAGCCGCCGCAACACGGTCAGCTGCAGGAGGCTCTATCGTTGCTGCGAGAACGTCCTCGACCTCCATTCCGGGGGAGCTCAAGGCCTTGACATGCATAACGACATTACTCAGGTCTACACGTTTCATTTCAACCGTCTGATGTGGGTGAAGGTTTGCGGCGCGGGTCCTGCTCAAGAGACCAAAGTACTCTCCAGGGCGATGCCTGCCTGCGCGTCCAGCCCTCTGGTTAAGGTTTGATGTGCCAACCCACGCCGAAACGAGGGAGGATATATGTCGATCGGGATCGAACCGCAATTCCTTCACCTTGGCAGCGTCGACGACGTAGACAACATCTGGAATCGTGACCGAGGTCTCGGCGATATTCGTTGCCAAGATGATCCGACGAACACCTTCGGGAGGAGGATCGAAAATGGCTTGTTGTTCGGCGAGGGGTATCGTCGAGTGTAGGACGTGGATATTATACTTGGTTTGATCACTAAAATCGAGCGGAAGCCTACCCTCCAACAACAATCGTCGTACGGACGAAATTTCTTCCCACCCGGGTAGGAAGACGAGGACGTGGCCGGAGTCGGACTGGTGGAGGACGTGCGAGACAGTGGCAGCCACAAGGGGGGCAGGCAGTTCTAGCTCATCATCGGGCAGTAAGGGCTGGTGAGACGATAACGGATGGGATAGAACGGCGGCGTGATCACGCTGGGCGTATGCTTCTTCCCGGGTGAGGTATCTGGAGACAGATTCATCGGCAAACGCCCAGCCAAGCTGGGGTTGCGCCTTCATGTCATCAAGAAAGTCGTCCAAGAAAAATCTTGCGACAGGGAAGGTGCGACCGGGGACTGAGAATACTGGCGCTTTGTTACCAGCTGTATCAGGAAAGTACTCTTGGAACAAATATGGGTCGATAGTCGCACTCATGAGCACAACTTTGAGAGGAAGGTTGCGCGCCTTGCGGTCCTGCATCAAACGCTTGAGCACAACGAGGAGCAGATCCGTGTCGACGTCTCGCTCATGGACTTCATCGACCAAAATATGAGTGACTTGGTCAAGTTTCGCGGCTACGACACCACCCTCTGACATGGCAGACTGGAGGCGCTTGAGCAAGACACCGACGGTGCAGAAGGTGATAGAGCCATGTTCTTCGGGCAATTTTGAGTCGAAGCGAACGCTGTAACCGACGGAGCCACGTCCGACGACCTCGCCTCGCTCCTTTGCGACGCGGTCAGCGACACCAAGTGCTGCAAGACGACGAGGTTGTGTGCAAACGATGTTGCAATGTGCGCCTTCACCACGATCAATATAGTTGTCGAGGACGAGCTGAGGGACCTGTGTAGTCTTGCCGGATCCGGTGGCAGCCATGCAGATAGTGACGTCGTTGTTGGAGATGTGGGAGAGGATGTCCTGGGAACAGGCGTATATGGGTAGAGCTGTGCGCGTGGTACGTATTTTTTCGGTCAATGGGTCATGGAGATATGTTTGACGTCTTTTGCTGAGTTCTGCGGATCTGATGGAAGCGAGGCGAGGAGGATAATGAGGAGCATAGGATGGACGTGGGGCGAGTGGACGGGGAGGGGTGGTGGATTGGTTCGGAGCAGGCCTATTCCTGTAGAGCATGCCCGTTTTGATATTGGAGCAAAGGTGAACGATATCGTCGGCGAGGGTGTTGCTGACAGAGAGAGCGACGCGCGGAGCAAGACCGAGATCTTTTCCAGACTTGGTAGCAGCGAGATAGCGCTTCCAGAGATCTGGATCACAGCTTTCGAGGTACTGGGTGACGTCAAGGTAGCATTGGATGTGGGCGTCCTTTTTGGTGGAAGCGGAACCCATGCCGATCCGACGACCGTCGACGGACATGACGGCCTGCCAGACCGGATGGGCACGCCGAGCTTGAAGGTACTGGTGGTCGATGTCAGGCCTGGAAAAGCCGTAGAGACGACAATAGTAGTCGATGAAGCTGCGTGCGCGCTCGTACAAGACAGGGGAGCCATCGGAGAGGGTGCGCTGGGACGAGGGGGTGGGCTTGGATGGTTTGTCGAGCTGGGGACAGGTCAGTTGGAGAGCACGGGGATGATGGAGGGAACGGACGAGACCGCGGTGGTGGAGCTGGTAGAGGGCAGAAAGGGCACAGAGACGTTCTGCGGACCTTTTGTCGGGATGGTCACCTATGGCGGTGATCTGGGGGTCGGCGTCGAGGAGGAGGGAGCAGCTGTGGGGGATGAGGATGAGCAGGGGAAAGGGGAGGGGACGGACCGGATGATGGGGCGGCTGGCGGCGGGGTCAAAGAGGCTGGTGAATTGGTAGTTGAGGGGGATGGAGAAGAGGGCGGCAAAGTTGGCGACGGGCGATTTTGGGTTGTCGAGGAGAGAGGACTTGAGCGAGGTGCGGGCGGAGAGGTGCTCGCGGTGGGTGTTTTCGATGTACGTGGCGTCGTGGACGGGGCCGTTGAGGAGAGGTGGTTTTGGCGGGGCGGTCTTTTGGAGCTTGCCGGGGCGGGGGCGAGGGGGGGCTGGCGTCGAGAACGGCCGCTTGGAGGACGAGCGGTGCATCGTCACGATCCACGCACGCCGCAAGAACATTTCGAGTGCGCCGCTCACAGCGACGACGCCGTTTTATGTGTTATTGGCCGGCATTCTCCGCGCGCTGCTGGATCGCGTCCCGCACGCCTAGCAAATACCTCAGTCGCACCGCCGCCCTCTTCGCCCCCGCCCAGTCCCCGCTCCCGACCGCCTCCTCGACCGTGCCCATCGTCCCCCGCACCCTGTCTGCACTGCGGTCAGCATCGCACAGACACCCCAGCCGCACACTTGCCGTCGTTTGCCTCCTTCAGCCTCTCGAGACCCGCCCCCGCACTCTGCTCGACCGCCTCCCTTGCCTCCATCACCTCCATGATCAGCTCCATGTCGTCCACCTGCTCCGCCTCCCCCACCTCCCGTCCGTTCCGCCCCAGCACATATGTAATCCGCTCCATCGGCGACAGCAGCGTCTTGTATGCCGTGTTCACCGCGTTCGACACTGCCAGGGCCGCATCCCTGTCTCCCTTAGTGTCCCTTTAGTTCATGTTTACGCTAGTCTAGAGTACCTTACCTCGCCCCTCGTCGCCCACGCGTCTGGGTGGCACAGTCGCTGGGCCTCGAGAAACCCCCGCTTCAGATTACCCGTGTCGACCACGAACGGGTTTGGCCCGTACGGCAGCCCCAGCAGCTCGTGATGTGTGATTGAATCCTGCACCCTCCCAATGTACCTGCACCCCGAACACACTGGCAGCGCAGTGGGCAGCGCCGCCCCGCACGACGGACATGTCCTCCCCCTCGCCCCTCCCAGCGTCTGTCCCCGTCGCTGTGCCAGCCGGATCGTGCCAAATTTGCTGAGCCGGATCAACATGATGGGAAGTCGCAAAATTCGCTACGCCCTTCCTTTTATCTCCTCCACCCATGTCCCTCCTTCCACATATGCGCACGGACGACCCTGCCGCCGCCGCCTCTGCTCGTCGTCGTCTTCTCCACAAATCCCGCTTCCCTCGCCTCCCACCACGTCGCCCTAAATTCAACCCCCTCCCCCTTCCTGCCACCGACTGCCCTGCAGACGACATACACATCGACGATGCCCACCCCCATCCCCCACACGACAAGGACCTATATCGCTGGGCCATCTTGTACGAAAACCAGAGGGGGTATCGTCATTTCTGCCCTGCACTCCTTCCCTGCTGATCACCCCCTAGACTCACCCTCTTCTCCACCCCATTCTATTCTCCCCTTTCTCTCCTCCCATCTGATCCACAGCCATTCACATTACCCCATGCTCACAACAGTCAGGTATCTCAAGCCAATTTTTCCCTCGACACATACCCACTCCCCGACGGTGCCTGGCGTTGGGTCTCCACCGCCTGGATGATTGACATGCGAACAGATCTTGGCGAGGTACAGCACGACGGTTTTGAATACAACTGGCGCTTCCGTGAAGATCACTGGCATGCACAAGCTGGAAAACTTGGTGCTGGTGCATTGGTCAGACGCAGGCGTTGGGTCCGGCTCATGGTCCGCCCTACAAACCGTACGCGTGAACTGGCCCCCTGCAGTGTCAATCATACCACCACTCTTCCCTCGCCCTCCATTCATAGACCCTCCTTGGCTGGGTTGGGTCATCTTGTACCCCACGTGTGGGATGGAAGTGAACAGGATTGGCAGTACACCAGTCGTTTACTCAAGCAGCTTGGACGCGACGGCCGCAAACTCGAACTGTGGCAAATGTGGCTTGGCTCTCATGCCCAGACACACCCAATTGACAACAAGCTCAAGGGTAAGCAGCCCGACACCGCTTCTCCATCGCAAGGAACCCTTGAACACCGTCTCTCGGACGTCGTTCCTCTGGGGAACCCCCCTCTCCCCACTCATCTGACCACCATCCTTAGGAATCATGTGCGTGCACTCCCTTCATCCTTGAAGACTGACCAGAGCACCAATGCGGCCCAGGGAAAGACCATTTTCCATTCCTTTGTATTCCCGGATTCGCGGGCACAGTTTGTCGATCTCGTGAGACTGGCTGGATTGGCACAAGACCTCGAATATTGTCTCGGACATGCTATTTCGGCGGCTGACGTTGATTTCTGGAGTTATGCCGACAGTATCAACGAACTTTTGATCACGGACTAAGACGGAGGAAGACGGACTACGTTATTCGGTTTCTGTAACTATCGCATGGTGTATTATATATTTACTTGCCACCTGCCCTACTAGCTCGGGTAGTGGACGACACCCATGTCCCTGCCCCCATCCAAGCCAGCCCCGTCATGGAGAGCAATATTAGCTGCGGCTGTAGACAATATCTCTAATGACCCTGGTCATCCCGTGCAGATTGCACTGCGTACATATTTGCTCTGCGTGTCTCTCTCGCTTGGTCCTGTACTCCTACCAGTCATCCTCGCACCAGCCGTCCATCCAAGGAGTCTCAGGACACGTGCTGAGGCCTTTTGGCGTGCACTCTTAGGGCAGCTGCGGCCGACCGGGTTCGCCTTGGCGATCACAACCGCTGTTGGAGGTGGGGCAGCCCTGCAGCGACTCTGGAGCTTCCTAGAGTGTCGATATACCCCGGACCAGCCAGCCTGGGTACACCACATCAATTCCAACTTATCGTCGTGCCAGAGAGCATTTCTGGCAAACGTCACCACCTCGACACTTGCGGTCACTCTCCTGCGATGGAGGAAGTGCCTGGAGTTCGGAACGATGTCCCCCACCTTGGACCTCAGCTTACTGTTTCTCGTTCGCGCACTTGACGCGTCCGTACAGACACTCCTTCAAAAAACACGGAAGACCACCGCACGACAAGCCCAGGCCCTTCCCTACGACGGTGCAGTGTCACGAGCCTCTGGATTACCCATTACACCCCCAAATACCAGATTACCAAACAAGCAGTGCGAAGACCTCGCCAAGGAGTGGCAGAAGAGGGCTGTGATGCATTTGGATGCACTTTTTTTCTGGGCCAGTTCGGCAAGGTTCGTGACAGTACATCTTACTGTGCCCAGGGCGTTCGGGTCGTTCACCCTTTCACCCAAGGATCATGTGGTGTTTCTTCTACCAACCTCAGAAGTATGGTGGTCTCACTTGGCTTGTGGCTTGTCTAACGCAATACATCGTTCCAGATTACCCCCTTCCTATGTGAAATGGTATGATTCGATGATCCATTCTGTAAGAACAATGTCACATTCCTTCCTTCGACAGGATTAGCTCTCTTGCTAACGTTGACGAGAGATTGTTGGGGGTCCTTCGCGCTCTTAGGGAAGGAACATGGTCGTATATTCATAGTTCATCCGCAAAACGCAACATCCTCGATTCTATGGCTAAGGAACTCGGGTATTCCCCATCATGGGGTGACCCCATTGTCCTGCCTGCGTACGGGGGCGACCTTGCTAACGAGGTGTGGAAGCGGCTAGGCGTTCATGGACGAAGCGGTATCGGTGGATTGCCTTGCGAGCTTGTGCATGGCGGGCTCGGTGCAAGGTTCGGGCTTCAAAATAGTTGCGTTGCCAACGCTGCTATCAGAGCCATATACGCGTTCGTTGAGGCGCTTGGTATCTACCTCCCCGTAAGTCTGCGCCACGTACATATTCATATGGGGGTTCGTAACTCAACCAATTTCGATGCTTCAGGTCCATCTCCTTCCAGTTGTCATCACCAAACCCAGCTCAATCATGCACCCTCATCATGCTTTACCTGCTCTTTTGTCAGCTATCCGAAGTGCAACTTTCCTTTCGACATTCCTTTCCTCGTACTGGTTCGCCGTCTGCCTTACCCGCACTCTTGTACTAGCTCGGCTCTTCCCCGAGATCTCTCACGACATATGGGATGGCCCCTATGGTTGCACCTTTGCTGGCTCGCTTGTTTGTGGGGCGAGTATTTGGATCGAGAGTGCAAGGAGGAGGGGGGAGATAGCACTTTATGTTCTACCCAAGGCCCTAAGAGCTTCGATATCGGAAAAATGGGTGCACAGTAGACATCCGATGGTCCAATGTGCGGAACGGTGAGTTCATGCATGATATGATACCTCACTTCTAAAACCACGACGTGCAGCCTAACGTTTATTATATCTTTGGCAACGCTTTTGACATTGTCTATCCACCAACCAGAGTCACTAAGAGGTCTGTCGAAGTGGACGTTGGCTTTCGTCATGAAAGGGTCTAATTCCGGCATATGGAAAAAGCGCAGGGGCGAAATCGCCACACGTCCGCCAACTCCCCCGGATTCGTTCATTCCTGGTCTCGCTGATTCAGGACACCATGGGGGTTGATTCCTGATCATAGACAACATTCATTCATCGCGGGCGACGGTAGTGAATGGGAGAGGACAATCCGATCTCTAATTACCCACTCCAGAGATGTAGTAAACAATCGTAGAACGAACAGCTTGCGATCAGGGTGTCACTTCCGCCTTCATGATGCTGAAAAGACCAATCAACTCCATATGCAAGAGATTTGTGTTGGTCAAATCTTTTCGTTATCTCGTGACCAGTCCCATCCACAAGTAAACTTTTCTCCGACCCATTATTCGAGGGGTGAAAGCGAACAACTTTGAAACCGTCGTGCATGCAAGCGACAACGAGGTCGTACTTGCGTTCGGCAGAGGGATGCCACTTGACCCGCCAGGCTCCACCTCCGACGTCCACGTCAGTTAGAGGCTTCAAGGGCATGCGTGTATCAAAAAGCCGAATTTTGTTGTCATAACTGCACCAATGTCAAATTTTCCCAGACTGCGTAGAGGATGCCGTACCTTCCAGCAGCGATTAGATGTTCTATATGCGGGTGACTTTGAATCGTAGTCACCCCCGCATCGAACCTGAGTAGTCCCATCAGCTTTCCGAACACGCCAGGTACTTGGCAGGTCTGTGCATACCGTTTATTGACGAAGAAGGGCCGATCAAACCCTTGTCGTTCGTCCCAGCCTTTCATTTGAAGATCATCCCCGCCTGTTCTAGTGGATCAGATATCTTGACAAGAAATTCTGTGAAATAGTTGTTACCCGAGTAGATTACGGAGTTGTCCCAGTAATTCCACGCTGCAGTCCACGGCTCGTGGTCATGGGCATGCCACCTGTCAAGGACGGCAAGTCCTCCCTGGGAACATGGCCTGAGGAGTGATAATGTTCCATCTGATAGTGAGACGATCAAGTTACCAAGGCCGCTGCAATAGCGCCCATCACTCGTCGATGATTTTGGGGAGAAATCTTTGCCCACACCTTGTCGGACATCGGCGGTTTGACCAATCGAGGGAGAGACACAGGACATCATCTGGAGCACAGGATAGTTGCTGGAGTGGAGCTAACCTATTCTAACCGAGGAGCGCCATCGTAAATTTCAGGATATGATGAGTGGGGCAATAGACACCTCGTAAGCCAGCCATTCGCGCAAAGATACGTTTCCTTCAGAATCAGCGATGCCCAAGACTGCAGTACTTGTAGATGATCTATGACACCTGATAATATAAGCGATACAGTCCATTTCGCAAAAATGACAGAGCCACCATTTAAGATCGAGAACCGCTGGCAAATCGATCTCTTGGAGCTGTGAACTAAAAAAAAGTCGGCTGTAAGCTGACCTTGGGAGAGGTGAGAATCCACGCGCACAGCTCGTTCCCCTCGGCAGACGACATACGAAAAACTAAACATTTACCCCGTCGATTTTGAATAATTTTTGATACCGTCTGCGCATCATCAACATCGTCGTCAGCGATGTTCCCGATCCGAGTGGACTCAAGGTTATATGTTCCACAGACGAAGATGTCTTGCGAGCCGTCGTGAGGGCAAAACTCGACCGCATCTGCCGGCCAGGCAGTGTTCAGCATTCGAGCTGGGGACTCCTATAGCGTGGTCTAGCTAGTGGCCAAATCCTAATGGCGCTGCAACGTAGTGAATGGGACGTGACTGTGACATGTCAACAATCGACCATGAACCTCGATAACCTCACAGACAAGACGAGGCAGTCGATAACGGCCGCCATCCAGCTTGCAAGAGACTATTCAAATGCGCAAGGTAACTGATTCCCTTCACTGTCAGGCCATCGCATCCGACGCTCGTCCAGTCCATCCAGCGCATTTTGCCTTTGTTCTCCTTAACGAAGGACAATCTGCTCCCCTAGGATCAAGGGGTTCCTCTCCCCCCCTATTTGAATCAGTCATCCTGAGAGCTGGCGGCGACCCAGTCAGTAATTTAAACATCGCCGGTGTTTATTCACCGATTCCCTCGTATATTAGGTACCTATCAACCGAGGTCTGCAGAAATCCATCGTCCGGCTTCCCTCCCAATCACCAGCCCCCGATGATATCACCCTCAGCTCTGCTGCAATCAAGGTCTTGCATGAGGCACAAGAACAGCAGAAAAATATGCGCGACTCGTACCTTGCCCAGGACCACCTTCTTCTTGGCCTTATAAAGGATCCCTTGATAGGATCCCTGATCAAGGAAGCAGGACTTACTGAGCCAGTCCTTAGAACTGCCATTCAGCAAATTCGAGGTGACAGGCACATTGAGAGCAGGAGTGCCGAGGAAGGCTTCGATGCCCTCCAAAAGTATGCAATTGATCTGACTGCACTGGCTCAAGAAGGGAAGATCGATCCCGTCATCGGGAGAGATGACGAGATAAGGAGGGTCATTCGAATTCTGTGCAGAAGGTATCGTTTCTTGATCACATTGTTGCAGGGTTCATTGATTACTCTCATACTCCCACAGAACAAAAAACAACCCTGTGCTTATCGGCGAACCTGGTGTTGGCAAGACTTCCATTGCAGAAGGTCTCGCTCAGCGTATCGTCAAGCGGGATGTCCCTGCATCCCTCATTGGGCGACTCTTCTCTTTAGACATGGGCGCTCTCATGGCAGGAGCCAAGTACAAGGGAGAATACGAAGAACGGGTCAAGAGTGTTCTCCATGAGGTTGAAAAAGCCTCTGAAAATGGCCCCCCAATTATCCTTTTCATCGACGAGTTACATCTCATCATGGCCGGGAGAGGGGCAGAAGGTGGTGGCATGGATGCTGCTAACCTGTTCAAGCCTCTTCTGGCAAGGGGTAAACTCCATTGCATCGGTGCCACAACACTTTCAGAATACAAAAAGTATATTGAAACTGATGCAGCACTTGAACGAAGGTTTGCACAGGTGCTTGTCAATGAACCCTCGGTTCCAGAGACTATCAGCATATTGCGAGGAATACGAGAGAAATACGAGGTGCATCATGGTGTCAGGATACTTGATGGGGCCTTGATATCTGCGGCTACTCTTGCTCATCGCTACCTGACATCGCGAAGATTACCTGATGCTGCGATAGATCTTGTTGATGAAGCTTGTGCTAGGTAAGCTTTACTCGCACCTATACTCCCACAAGTAGTTTTGCTTATTTATCAGCGTGCGGGTGGCTCGAGAAACAGCTCCAGAAGCCATCGATAAGCTAGAGCATCACAGGCTACAACTTGAGGTGGAAATCCACGCCTTAGAAAGAGAGAAGGACCAAGCAAGCAAGGATCGCCTCGCTGCTGCCTACAAAGCAATGGCAGAGATTGACGATGACCTTCAACCACTCAAGGCTGCCTACGAAGTCGAGAAACAACGTGGCGACGAGATAAACAATGTTCGCAAGAGGATTGATGAACTGAGGGCAAAAGCTGATGACGCCGAGAGAAGGCGAGCAATTTCTCTGAAGCTCGGGTTAATCACTGGCATCTAACACACTCGCACAGACATGACCTCGGAACTGCTTCAGACCTTCGCTACTACGCTCTTCCCGAGCTGCAGAGCAGGCTTGAGCAGCTTCAAGCTCAAAAGATACAGGAAGAGGCCAGCGGATATACTGGTACCGATACAGTTACCTCGGATCATATAGCTGAAATCGTTGCTCGATGGACATCGATTCCGGTGACGAAACTCTTGTCAACAGAGAAGGAAAAGTTACTCCAAATGGAAAAAATTCTTGCCGGCTCGGTGGTTGGCCAACCCGAAGCCGTAAAAGCTGTAGCAAACGCGATCAGGCTATCTCGCAGTGGGCTCACGAATGCCCAACGACCTATTGCTAGCTTCCTCATGAGCGGCCCTTCCGGAACTGGCAAAACGCTGTTAAGTAAAACGGTAAGCTCGTGTCGTCCAGACGGGCCCGGGGGTGAATCAATGCGTGATTTGATTAGCTTGCATCACTGCTTTTCGACTCTCCAGATGCCATGATTCGGATTGATGGATCCGAATACTCTGAGAGACATGCGATCGCACGTCTCATTGGTGCACCTCCTGGGTATGTTGGCCACGAATCGGGCGGCCAGCTCACCGAATACGTTCGGCGCAAGCCATATTGCATCATCCTCATCGACGAAATTGAAAAGGCATCTCACGAATTTGTGACCCTATTCCTGCAAGTTCTCGACGATGGTCGTCTCACGGACGGTCAAGGCCGCGTCGTTGACTTCCGCAACACTGTCATCATCATGACTTCAAACCTCGGTGCTGCCTTCCTCGGCGACATGGGTGAAGGTCCGATCAATGCCCACACGAGACAATTGGTCATGAGCGCAATTCAAGCACACTTTCCCCCTGAATTCATCAACCGCGTCGATGAAATTATCATATATGTGGGTTCGGCAGCATACCCTTACTGCACGAGAGCTGAATCCTATTCGGACTTTGACAGCGTATGCTGTCGAGAGCCAGCATACTCAAGATTGTAGATCTGCGGCTGAAGGAAATTCAAGACAGGCTTGCGGAACGACATATTGTGTTGGACGTTGATGCCGAGTCGAAGCAATTCCTTGTGTCCATCGGCTATTCACCCACCTACGGGGCTCGCCCACTAAGCCGCGCAATCCAGAGCGAGGTGCTCAACCCACTGTCGGTCATGTTACTCTCGGATCGCATTCGCGATGGCGAGACCGCCATGATTAGGTTTGATGGACCACTGAACAGAATAGTTGTCGTTCCGAACCACGATGGAAGTGTCGAGATGGGTGGGGTGGGGTTGCACAGTTTGGATGACATGGAAATTGAAGAAATGGACTGAGGGACATGCATTATGCATTTATGTTAGTTGATTAGTTTCGAGAATGACACCATCCCAGCTTGCCAACATTTCCATTTCGGGATCGAAACTCACTTACCTTCCGGTGAACCCGAACGTTTATCAACGACCACGACAGCGCACCAGCATGCTCAGCCGTCTGCCCGTTGCAAGACTTCCTCCGCTTAAAACATTGGCAAGGGCGTCCTCTACCGCGGCAAGCGCACCAGCTCCCGCCTTCGGGTCGAGCTCTGCGCCACAGTCACCCAATTATCCAACGACATGGTCGACGAACCAAAAACCCCGGCCCGCGTCTCATTCAGGCCCTCGTTTTGAACAAACGTTTATGGAGCTCCAGCCCAACCCGGCCAGCGCTATGGAGCTGGTTGCCAACGAGCCGATTAGAGTTATTCACGGCCGAAAGGCTGTATGTGATGGCGGTGAGTGCACACAAGATGCATGTGTGTGTGCTCCTTCGTCCGAGTGCTCACTAGATTGTTCAGGAGGCGGCCCCCTTGGTCACCCGAAAATCTTCATTAACCTAGTTCGCAGTGGTTCACTTCGTTTGTGCTGTGTCGTTTTGCTAACATAGTTGAATGAAGGATCAACTTGGCTCTCGACCATGCGGGTGTGTAACACATTTATTCGTTCGATCTCATGCTGATTTCAAACTCGCTTTATAGTTATTGGTATGTCTTCAAACGCTCGTCTTGTGTGTGGTCTAGGTCTTACATCTAAATCTGTCAGTGGCCTCCGGTTTGAGCAGGCCCGCGCGCACGGACACGAACATTGATGCGTTCAAGTGGACGTGTGGTTTACGTAGAGATATACAACAACAATAATCGACGAAAGTGACCGATGACTGTTTATTGATAGTTAAAGGTACAACTGGGCGCTCTATAACGCCCGTCCAATCAGAGTAAGTATGCTACTAGAATGCCGGTAAGTATAATAAGTAGGCGAACTAGGGCCGAAAGGCTATGTTACGCGTCTGGGAGAGGGTGGTACCCCGTAGCGCCGATGCTTCCCCAGGACATCAGCAGTAGATTTAGAATGAGTCCAGGGTGCGACGATGACGAATAGATCCGGGTGGGCAGTGCAAGAGCAGTACGAAGAATGTGGAAATGAGCGCGCGTATGTGGGATAAAAATGACTGATGCTGACAAACTTGCGGACATGTTGCGGACAATAAAAAGCTTCAAACGAGGATAAACGGAGGTGTCATTCGTCCTCTGGCGAATGGAATGACATGGGGGAGAGTGGAGGATACTCCCCTTCTGCCACAGCCTCGAGATGTGAGAAAGGCGGTAGAGAACGTGGAGATGAGAGACTGTCGCTCGGTGGCGATGGGAGTGGTGTCTGAGTGGATTGACAACCATCAGATAGTAACCATAAGAAGTACGCTTACATACCACTTTGAACATCGGATTTATTGCGGCATTTGGGTCAATGAGATCGCTTGGCGGATGACCATATAGCTGGCCATTGCACTCGCACGATGTATGAGAGGAGGGATATTGAATGACGGGGGGAACCACATAAGGATTGGCGGACTCGTGGGAATTATGGGAGTGCATCCATGAACTGGGTGAGGGGGAAAGCGACAAAAGGTTGATTGGTGGAGGCGAAGAGGTCCCCGAGACCGAAGAGGTGGTGTCAACAGATGCACGGATATTGAACTCGTTGAATTGGTGATCTAGTGATATCGAGTTTGATGATCGTGCGGAGGTGGGAAAGTCGTCATACGATGTTCTGCCCGTCCTCAGAGAAGATACGGATGTCATTCGGTTGATTCCGTAGACAGTCGGCCGCCGAACGCGTGCGGGGCCCGGGTCGCTGTCCACTGTTGCAGATGACAAGGCTGTCATCCTACCTGTGCTGTGGACATCCGACGATGACATAGAATGGTCGTCGTCAAAGTCTCTACGACGAACCTTGCTCAGGCGTTCGTCTCTGGGCAACCAACGATCACTCGAAGACAGGTTCGTATCTGGGGGTTTAAGGTACCGCCCAGAAGCCGCGTTTAACGTGGGCGAAGATACCTTGCTAGCACTTTGGCTTTGTCGTATCGGGCCTGACGCTGAAAGCTTTCCCTTGTCTAAATTGTCGCAATTTGGACGTTGGTTGACGCTTAGCAAGCTACCTGAGTGTGACCACTTCCACTCCAACTCGTTTCTTGCGGTAGTTTGCATGAGCATCTGATTACGCTTCTGCATGACAGCACGGGCTTGCTCCCTGTGTAACCGCTCTGCGAGCGCGCGACGTTGTTTCTCCGCCTCAAGTTGTAACCGCTCGGCTTCTCTCTTGATGGCTTTCGCGTCCTTACGGGTGTTAGTTGGTGGGACGTCCGTGGCAGAAAGACTGTCAGAGTTCGTAGATTGTGTGCGCTTGAGAGAGGGAGTCGAGCTTGACCCTGGAACCTCGTCTACGGGCGGTAAGTACTGTTGATGCGGCTTCTCTCCATGACCAAACACGCCGAGGCCCCATCTCGAGTTCTTCTTGCCAAACCCAAGGGAGGAACCAAATTTGCCAAGCTTGCTGACGGACGTGTGGTTGACGTCCTGTGCAGGGATATGCGCGACTGTAGAGGGCGGGATGGTAAATGTCTGAGTGTCCATCGCATTATCTTCTGGGATTTCAGCGAGCGGAGAAGACACATCCATCTGGTCTGAGTCTGACCGAGCGTGATTTGAAGGCCACGCAGGAGATGCATGTGTACGGACTTCCTCGACGATGTCTGAGGAAAGTGAAGGGTGAGTGTATGTGCGAAGGTCGTTGGAGTATTCTGTTGTTTTGTGGGAAGAAGGCGTGTGTGTAATCGAGTTGATGGAAGGCACAAAGGCAGTGCGGTGCGAGGAAGCGGCATCGGGAATATGAGAGGGGTGGAGACTCGAGGCAGGGTGATACGACGATTTTGGGACTGAGTTATGGGAATGCGAAGGAGGCACACTGCGGGGAGATGCGGAAGGTGTGATGAACGGCGCGCCGTTCATATGTGACTTTGATGGAGTTATGGGTAATGTTTGGACATGCAAGGCAGGGGGCATTGGGGGCATGTTCTGGGGTAATGCTTCGATAAGGTATGGGTGCTCTAGGCATTGGCGGCTAGTCAGCCGAATATCTGGATCATATTTGAGCAGGTCTGATATGCACTCGATAAGCTTCCGAGGGACGTTGCGGTCGAAGTAAGAGAATATGTCCTTTGGTTGGCTCTGATGACAAACGATGAGCACAGCTGGACAAGGACGAAAAATATGCAACACCTTGGGAAAGACAAAGTTGAACTGCTTTGCCATCTTGAGGCCTTTGTTCCACTTGCCGCCTCCAAAGGGACGACCCCTAGCATCCGAGCCACAATCGGCTGGATCACCAAGGACCTCACAAATTCTGTGTATTTGGTCGATTTGACCCGAGCCGGGAAAGAGTGGACGGAGATTGATGAGTTCGGCCATGATGGTGCCAAACGCCCACATGTCGACGGGATTAGAATAATCCCTGCTCAAGAGCAGGACCTCTGGTGCGCGATACCACCTGGTAGAAACGTACTCGGTATAAGGGGGGGAGCTTGCAGTCTCTCGTGCGAGACCGAAATCGGCGAGTTTGATGATGGCCACGACATCTTTTTCTGTGGGTGTGGGAGAAGCAACTGGGGATAGGGAGCGGTATTCGAAGAGACCGGTGGTGGTGACGAGAACGTTCTCTGGCTTCATGTCTCTGTGAAAATAACCAGAAGCATGTATGTGGTGGAGACCGGAGACGATTTGTCGGAAGATGGAGGCCACGAGGCCACCTGCGAGAGGACGACCTTTTCGAGCCTTGATGAGGTGATATAGATTGCCCTCCATGCTCTCGAAAACAAAGTAGAGCTCCTTGGTGTCTGGGAGGAGAAAGAAATCGTAGAGGGGTATGATGCATGGGTGGAACGGGATTGCGCGGAGAGACTGGAGGTGGGGGGGGTGAGGGGGAAGGGGGAGGAAGAGGGGGGAAAACGGACCTCGAGCTCCTTGAGTCGTTTGCACTCGTCCCAGCCGCCCTCCCACTTCTTTTTCATCCTCTTTACGGCGACGAGACGCTTTCCAGCCCACTCCGGACGGGCGCCGCCGCCGCACTGCATCGGGGAGAGGGGTGTATTGGGGGGTAGGGTGCCATGCCAGTCGCAGAGGAGGACGGTGCCAAAGGAGCCATCGCCGAGGGTTTTGATGGGGGTGTAGGAGCGGTGTGAGCCTGTGGGGGAGTTGGAGGAGGGGGGGGGCGGAGAGAGGAGAGACATACTCGAGCGAGCGTCGCCGACCTGGAGCTTTCCGTTCTGGATTGAGACGGCGGGAATCCCACAGACGTGGACGGTCTCCTTTGGGGAGTTCTTTTGGGTGTGGGCGGGCGCGGGGGTGCTCTGTGGGACATTGTTCGAGGATGTGAACATGATACGCGGAGCATTGCCCTGGGATGGTGCTAGGCAGACATAAACGAACGCTGGGCTGGACTCGCGCTTGGCCAAGGACGTGATTACAGCCAAATTCTTATTACTTAAGCACGTCCGCTGCTAGTACGGCACTTCATGGAACAGCTTCGACACGCTCTCCCCGTAGTGGCTCCGCCTGATGACCTCCCCCAGCACCGGCCCAATGTCGATCACCTCGATCTTGCTGCACCGTCGCCCGTTCTCCCGCTGCGGCAGCGTGTTCGTCACAATCAGCTTCTCCAGCGCACTCCTCTCCACACTCTCCAGCGCGTCCCCGCTCAGGATCCCGTGCGTCACGATCGCGTACACCTTCGACGCCCCCCCCTCCGCCAGGTGTCGCGCCGCCAAGCACAGTGTCCCGCACGTATCCGCCATGTCGTCAACCAGTATCGCAACCTTGTCCTTCACGTGCCCTACCAGCACCATCCGCGAAACAGAGTTCGCCTTCTTCCGCTCCTTGTGGAACAGCGCAAAGTCCACCCCAAGTCGATCCGCGATCGACGTCGCCCTGTCGCACAACCTGTCAGCCTGCACGCCCTCGTCATCGCCCCCTCCTCACCTCTTCGCTCCCCCAGCATCCGGCGACACAATCACAATCTCGCTCAGATCAAAGTGCGTCCGGATATACAGAATCGACGACGGCTCCGCATAAAGCTACCTCGCCAGCACGTCAGCCGACTATACGCCACATCACACAACACTGCACTCACGCTGTCATCCATGCAACCAAGCGCGCGGTTAGTGTCCGACAGACGCGCCATGCCTCATCTCACTCACTTGTCCACTGGCACATCAAAGAAGCCTTGGATTTGCGACGCGTGCAGGTCCATGGTCTACCATCAACGCCGTCATCACTCCACAGCAACACAGAAAGAATCGTGCTCACGATGACATGGTCACAACCTGACTTCTGTATCATGTTGGCAACAAGTTTTGCAGAAATCGGGGCCCGACTCTTGTCTTTTTTGTCCTGCCTGGCATACGGAAAGAGCGGCAACACCGCCGTGATCCGTCTTGCGCTTGCTATCTTGCACGCATGTATCATAATGCAGAGCTCCATGAGTGCCGTATTCACCGCACCGCACCCCGTGTTGATGATGTATACGTCGTTCTCCCGCACGCTTTCAGCGATCCGGACATTGGTCTCGCCAATTCCACTCTTGGTCACCTCAGCTTTCGAAAGCGATAGACCGAGGCTAGAATTCATTCAGGATGTGTAGACTGCCTATGCCCGAGTGCGCACCGCCGAGCGATGATTTCTGCCAACTCTGGATGGCTGGTGCCTGTTCGTCATGCGCCGTTATCCCAGCCCTGCGTCCGTAGACATAGCGAACGTACCCGTAAAAATTTTGACGCCGCTGCTAGTCAACATCCCGTCAGCCAATGCAACGGGAGCACCCGAAGTCCAAGTCCATAAAAAAGCGCCAGTCAGAGCCACGTCTTGGATGATCCGTCGTGACCGTGCGACATGTGGCTGTGCCAGCCATTCGCGCAGCCAAAGCCAAGAGAGTCTGATATTGGCACGCTAGAAGGGCTACAAAACTACAGGGCGGGTATTGCGACGGCTTCGACAGAGCGTGACACTGATACTAGTACTGTAAATGAGGATGTTGAATAGGGAAAGACGATTCAGAGCGAACGAGAGGCGGAAGGAGCAAAATAAATTTATGATACTAAAACAATCATGAGGCTGGCAAAGTTCGAATACTCAGTCGACCCATTGAAAAGTCAATCAGACCATCGTCGAGGACCCTCGAAAGATGGGACCGAGGAGAAAAATACAAGAATTAACGTGACTGCAACGGCGCGAGCCGGGAAGGGTAGGCATCTGAGCGGAAGGGGACTGCCACATATTACGGGCGAAAGTAATGCAAATATATGCATTAATGTTGACAGCAGTTGTGTCAGCGAATTGATCTATGTGGCGCGAACTGAGATGTTGGCAGACGGGGGTCCTGTTCGTGAAACAGATGCATGTATTCCACTGACACGATTCCCGTTGAGTATGGAAAGTAGCTGAACGCTACTTGACGGAAGGGATGGCGGGGATAGAGTAGCCTGTGCTGCAGGTACTGAATGCGAATCGCGAAGAGTACGGAGTGGGTGAGTAAGTGCGCCGGGTACAGCGTGCTCCGACGCGCTAGCATACGGATAAATAGGAGAAACGGCGTTTGACTGAGCCGATGAATGCAAGGGAGTAGTCGGATAGCTTGAAGCAAAAGCTTGAGGAAAAGATGTGGGTAGAAATCTTGCTGGAAGGTTTGCTGGAGATGTAACGTGACCTGGATCTCCCGGGAAGGACAGTGCTTCATTCTGATTCCCCACGCCGTGGGTGAACATACCACCCAGATAGGTGGGGGTGGAGCGGCTGAGTTGGCTAGAGCAAGGTCTAGCTTGGAACGAATCCCCTGATATAGGGTATTCGCGGGGAGCGTGCAACGGGGGCAAGTTTGTGCCTCGAGCTGAGTATAGAGGAGGCACCGACGTTCCCGACCCATATGAAGCTCTAAGGCTGCCTTGAGAAGCGTATGATGTCGGCGGGGACACGGAGGCAGATGGACCGGGATAGCCAAGACGACCGCAATCCGGACCGTGAATGGGTGGCAATTCCCGGCTTACGAGGGTAGGTGTCATCTTGAACGACTCGTCCGCCACAGACTCGAGAAGCGCCAATTGTTTCAGCCTTTTCCCTGAAGCAGGCACTTCAACTGGTCGCGAAAGGTATGGGGAAATGTCGGCAATGCTGGAGCTACGACGCGAGGACGTGAGTGGCCTCCGCGCTGTGGTCACGATAGAAGGCGACGCCGCAATGGGATTCGCGACGGCAGGTGAGGAGTCACTAGAGCCACTATCCGCTCGGGATGCCACCTCGGATGTGTTGGCAAGTATGGGCTCAATATGCATTTCGCAATTATGAGAATCCTGAGTTGGGGTATGTTTTGTCTTGGGAAGTCCTGGTCTAGCCAGTGTCTCGCCGAAGGTGGGGACACGGGAGGACCAGTCTGGGGTCCGTAAACGATCGGGCGGTGAAATGGCATGCAGTAGCTTAGGATCGACAGCCTTAGAAGCTGAGATGGAGAGAGAGTTTAAAAGTCGGGCAAAATGTGGATCCAGAGGTTCGACAAGGACACCCTTCTCCTCGTCCAAGTCCTGTCTCGTTATTATGCGGTCGTTGGTAACCGGGACGGCCTCGCTGTATTGCGGTGAGGGTGTTTGTGGTTCACCAGTGTCGGCAGAAGATGAGCTTGATTCTTGTGCACCTCTGTCACTCGATATGTAGGAGATGGATTTGCGGTTCCTTGAATCAAAAGCTCTAGGCTTTCGAGCTGTGATAAATGCCTTCAGAGCTCTGTTATGTACGATCAGAAACGTTTATAACGACAGTCATTCGAGACATACGCAATGAATGGTGAGATCAAGTAGAACTTCCCAGGAGCAGCCCTGTTGCGCTTCCATGTGGGTAAGTCCGTTAGTTTGAACCACTCAATTCGCTGGTGATTCGGTTAGACGTCGTGTTCCTGATGCAACCATTGGCACATACACTGATCTCCTTCCGAGTGCGGGTCTTGAACGAAAAGTCCTCTGGGATTCCAGGAACAATGAACAGAGAGATAAGCTGTTCCTTTATAGACATCTCTATTGCATCTGCAGGATTAATCTGTCCCGCCAAGTTGTAGCCTGTCTCCTCTAACACCTATGAAAAAAGTTAATGACAACGTATTGTTGCAACAAGCAGCGCCTCACTTCACGAACGGCGCATTCATGGGGAGGCTCGTGCTCATTTATCTTACCCTTGGGAAAACCCCACCCCGATGAGGATTTCCATCCTTTCACAAGTATGCACTGGAATAGGATTTGGTGTTGAAATGTGAGAAACACGGCGCAGATATGACAAACCTTCTCCCAAGTTTCATTCAACATTATTGCACCGCAAACAGGGACTCTAGTTTTATATTGCATGAAAGTGTTGAACGCTTGTTCATGATCATGACTCCACTGATGCAATAACGGGCAAGCATGGAATAACATCTCGGAGAATTTCTTGAGCGGTAGAGAGGGGAACTTTGGATTTTGTTCCCGAACGAAATCCTCGTAGAACCAATGGCTATCGGAGATTGCGTAAGCCCGTGAAAGTCTAGTAAAAGGCTACCAAGTGACTTACGCTTGCTCGACCTGAAAGCATATCCGCTCCAGCGATGAAAGCTCTTCTTCGGGAAGATTCAAGAGAAAGCGGCTGCGAAAAGTAAACACACAGCACAAGGAAAGGGGGAAAAGGAAAACCTTGATAGATCCTCGAGGACTTCGTCGTGTGTGGCATGTTTGTATGTGAAGCGTTCCTGGGCATCCGAAGTTGGGGCAGGCTGTATTTCCGGGGACGAAGAAGAAGAAGAGGTCATAGCTGACAAAATTAAAGACGAAAGGAAAGCGAATGGGAGTCAGGATGGGCCAAAATCTACGACGATCGTTTTATGGACAAAGAGTTTGGGATGATGATGGAATTCTTCGCCGTATGCCCGACACTGGACCACCTGCCAAGCACAAACAAACAAATCTCATCACGTGGATATTATCTCTCTCTGAAAGGCCTTTTGCTCGCTTGTAATACATATACATCCATAATTTACCCATGTCCCTCAAGACCCATGTGCTTGCTGGAAACCCATTCGTTGCTCATACTCACGAATCTCTTCAGCAGTCAACCTATCTGACCCGGACCAATTTGCAGAACTGGTCCGCGCTCTGAACCGACTTTGCCTTGTCCGAAACATTTCTTCCATTCGCAATGGTCGTATCGCCCCAAAGATATCATCGGGGTTCACAGTGCTCTGCATTTGGAGTGCCTGACGGAGTTCCGGAGACTGCGCCCAGTCCGGTGGATTGAACGTCCGAACCCGGTCCTCGTCTTCCGAGTCTGAATATTCGCTATTAATCTCCGGAAGCTCGATCGACTCGCTTGGAACTTCAGGCGTTGATAGCTTGGCAGCTTGCATCTGTGCTTTGGCCCGAGCAGCCATCTGGAATTGCACCATAGTAGAAGGAAGTTTGTCACCTATGTCGTCCTGTTGAGTCTTCCCCATCGCCTTGCCCTTCAAAGACGAAGGGACTACCTTGAAGGGCTTTGCCTCCGGAATGGTCGGCTTGGCTAACGGGTCTGGCAGAGCATTTTGAGCAGCGTTATACGCGGCGGATGATACGAGGGCCGCAGTGCCGGCTTTCGCACCCTTTTGGGTGGCAAGCTTTGCAACGGGAGTAGCAGCCAGCTTCGTAGGGGGAACATGATCCTTCTTATCTTTCGAAGGGGGTTTCTTGCTCTCCGGCTTCTTCTCTGCCTCTGGGGCGAGCTTTCGTTTCTTAAATGCGTCGTCCTCTACCTTTTTGGTGGAAACAGGAGGCTTGAGCGGTCGCCGATCTGTATTTTCCTCTCTTTCACGTTTCCGCTTCTCGAACTCTTTGCTCTTCTTTTCTTCTTCAAGAAGCCGGGTTCTTCCCTCCGCTGCTTTCTTTGCGGTGGCTACCTGACGTCTAGCTTCCATGTCTTTCAGACGCTGCATCTTCTTATCCGCTTCTTCTTGTTGCTATGGGAGGTGATGAGGATGAGGACCGAAATGTAAGTCACTTGAACAGACCTTCTTGGCCGCAGCGGCAGCTAATTGCAAGCTCTTCAATTCCGGTTTAGCCTTCTTGCCTCCGCCAAGCATGTTGTTGACAAGTTTGGTGGCTTGACTGAAGAAGCCAGCTTGGGATTGCGATGAAGAAGTGGAAACCATGGAAGCTTGACTAGCACCCCTAGCGATTGGCTATTATGGGGGTCAAACGCGAGCAGCGGAGACGATGGAAGCTCAAACCACACACCTCTATATCATCGGGACCACCTACTCCAGCGTCGGCAACGCTTCCGAGTTCACTGGCCTGCATGATGGAGTGTTCAACATCCGAGACAGCTTCCTGCTCTAGTTCCATTTTTTCATTCTTTGTCTTGCCTTCAATGTCTGTGTCATCGAGCAGAAGAATGGCATCACCATTCATCTCTGTTGTGAGATTTCTGGTTGGCCCTTGGCTTTCGGTGGGAAGCGAACTCCATGTGTCCTCCTTGTCTATGTTGCTGAAATCAAATGGTCTCCATCCTGACTCAACAGCAGCAAGTTTTTCTTCAAGCGGCCAGCTATCATCATCATCATCATCATCATCAGCGACAGCAGGTATTACGGACTCCGCGTCGTGTGGCTGCGAATCAATGGTGTATGGAGTGTCTTGCGTGGACGGGACGCACGCACGAACGTCAGGGTTGTCAAGGACTGGATCAAAGAGAATGTTGGATTGTGAGGATTGCACAGACATCTGTGACGTTCCTTGAACAAGGGGAAGAAAACCATCGGAGGGGGAAGTGAGTCGAGCAGGAATACCCAAGGACACAGCGACCGGTACCGTGAAGTGACCTGAAGGGAGGTTGAATGAAAATTCGGGGTGCCCAGAAGTGGTAGAGAGTTGCTTTGAAGCTGGTGGCATGAATACAGGTGGCGGTGGTGGTTTGTTGAATACCGGACCCATGGGCTTAACAAAACCCGGGCATCCCTTGAGTGGAGGCGAATTAGGCGGAGTAGTGGAAAAGCTCTCGTCATCGCTGTTGATTCGGGTATCTGCGTCCTTCGCTTGGGGCGCAGTTGTTGAGAGCTTAGGCTTGCTGAGCTGCACAGAATCTGGAACCAAATCTGAGAGACTGAGCCGATGTTTGGTCCCTTGAAGAGCGGGAACAATGGGAGATTGATCGCCTAGCTGTGTTCGAACCTCGAGAGACTCTTGGTTGGCCGGACCATTATCGCAGGGGGTCTCGGGATCGCTACACTCGACGTTAATCTTGTTCCGCTCAGCTACCTTCGCTTCGGCAGCTGCACGCGCCTCGGCGAGCGCAACCACCACCGCACCACCAAGCGACCTGCCCATGCTTTTACCAGCACGCGTTCCGAGTCCTTCAACGGTACGCTTGAACAGATCAATAAAGCCTTCCTCGGCAGGATTCAGATGAGTGAGTTGTTCACCAACATTCGTTCCATGGGCTTTCGAGTACTCTACTGGCATGGCTGCGGCAGTGGAAGACGGAGCAACTAGTTCGCCTTGCACAGAAGGAGAGTCGCGTTGATTGTTCTTCTCGGCCCCTTTGGAGGTCGCTGGCACGATGCCATTGGCGAACTTAGGCTTGCGCTGCTCCTCTTCCCGATCCGGCGCAGGTGGAAGCACACCCAACATCTCTTCACTCTTTCGTTTAACTGCAGTCGATACTCGGGGTGGAGCTACAGACATAGCAACCAAAGAAGTGCTGGGGACTGAGCTCGTGCCTTCCATTGCCTTAGCTTCGCGTGCCTTCATTAACCAGGAAGTCCTCTTGCCAAGTGGCATCGGAGGGGGCACGGTGGCCGGAAGAGCAGAACTGGTTAGTGGATCCTGCGTAATACGCATAGATTTACGCAAAGGGGACGGTGCAGGGAACATCGGGAATCCTACGCCACCACTTTTTTGATCCAGAGTCCTTGGCGACGAATCGTTTAATGGAACAGAGATCGCATGCGGGATCGGAATTGAGTTCGATGCAGGAAAAACCGGGAGAGGGGCCGTGAATGCGTTTCTCTCACGATCGCTCGGAGTGTTGATGGTAGTCCGAGGGGGTAAGGGCTCTGTGTAGTTGCCTATACGAGCTTCAGAGGATTGCACTCCGTGTGAATCAAGCGGCATAGAATGATAAGCATCAACAAACGAAGGGACCGAGTAACCCACGTCTACTGCAGGATCCTTGGGAGATGCATGATTGATTCGAGTAGTCTGGGACTCGGTGGTAGAGTTCTCTTCCATTTCATGAAGAGGTTGCGTGATTTCAGGTAACCCTTCTTGATCGGAAGCGATTGTAGACAGAGGAAGGACGTTAACGCGGCTTCGTTCAGGTGACTCGTCTCCTTCGACAATGACAGATAGGACAGCACCCCGTTCAGAAGCTGCGAAAGCGGTTGAGGATTCGCTTGGTGGATCTCTGCGATGATGCAGAAGAGGCATCACACCAGCTTGTGGCTCCAGCTCGCCCGAAACAGCGATTTCAGGAATGTTGGCAACCTGAACAGAGTTGGATTGCCTATACGTTTTCTCCATTGAATAACTTGACATTGAGTGTGGGTAAATTGGATACTTCTGCGGATCTGATGCATCCTGAGCAGACCTTGCCTTGGCCTGAAGCAGAGCATTGTGAAAGCTATTGATGGGGACATCCTTCGTAGGCCCGTCACCCTAGGAATGCAATGAGAGGATATCCACACGAACTGAAGGAAACGTACATCCAATGAAAACGATGGAGTATTCTTCACTTTTGCCGCGGCAGCTGCTCTGGCTTTACGAGGAATGTTCTTTTTTCGTCCAGGTGTCTTGACAAATTCAATTATTGGGCTATAAAACTGGAAGCTCAGTAGTAGTTCCAGAGTAGATAGTCGGGACTGACGCCTGCTTTGGACCTGAGAGAATATGGTCGAGATAATCATCCAGAAAGATGAACGCATGGGTTTGGAGCTGATCCTCGAATAATTGGCGGCAAGGATCATCGGCCATGGAGTCTCGTACTGAGGCCATCCACGCATGGATCCCGCTTTCCTTCGGGTCAGTATTCACCATGGTCGGAGGTGCACTGTGTTGACGACTTCAATGCGCGTAGGTTTTCTCGCTGGAGAGATGACGACAAACACGAGTACACAAAGCAGGACGCGTCAGTCACATGACTGGACACAGCTACACCGCCACAAGGATCTTCCTTCTTATAATTAGTAATAATATTGCAACGTCGCGATGACCGGGAGCCGCGCGATCCTTTGACATTTGGACATGGCTGTGCCCCGCACAGCTTGTGAAAATTCTCGCCGTAACCTGACGATCGTTGGACAGATTTACGGCTTGGCGTGTAAATATCCTCGAATAACCTGACTTGTCTCCATGTCTGAGCACAGACAAGATTCCGTCGACATGCATGAGCATGACCCTCAGGCTTTTTCTGAAGCTCAACTACGGCAGATATATGACGAAGAAGAAGTCGAGCGATTCATCTCTTTGTTCTCAATGGTGCGCTCTTCCTCGAGATAGATGCACCGCTGGAACCGACCCCCCTCAGTATGTCACAGAAGTTAGACTCTCCACAGGTATGATTGGAATGAGATCTACTGATTCCTATAAAGTGGGTAGTCCTAATACTGCGCCAGGTAGACCCGTAACTCCCCCTCTCCCTTGCCGTCCCAATGATCGCTCACTTTCGGAGCATATTGCACATGTGAGTCATCGCATAGGTGGATGTTTTTTCTTCTCTGAATCCGATAGAACTACCTCCTTTCACACCTGCCTTCAGCTGCAGGTGTACCCCCTTTCACCCTCAAACGCATGAGCTTAACTATTCAAAGACTCTACTTAGCTGTTTTCCCATACCACGCATTTTTATCGAACTTGGTCGAATTGGCTTTGTGGAAAGATTACCAACGAAGTTTGAAATATTGTATAGTAAGTTCCATTTGAAGGCTCCATTCTCCTGCCTCATCTCTCACGTATTCCAAGGTGTTCTGGTTTTTGTGGTTTCACGATCTACTTCTCCCTGCTCTTGTATTCCGGATAATTATAGGCCTTTCCCGGCGTCATCTGTCGGCCTTTCCTACCCTCAGAGAACTACGTGAACGACGCCAAGAGACTGCGCGAGCACTCAAATTTTCGGAGGCAGTTCAAAAGCGCCTTGCCGTCACGACAATCGGGCCTATCGAGATGTGGCACCTTTTCAAGCTATACAAATTAGGGGAGAAAGGTAAGGCAATGCCTGTGGTGAAGGACGCGAGTAATCTCTCATGACTTTCTAATCGCATCGGCTCACCCAGCCGGAACCGACGAGGAAGAGACCTTGAGACATGATATGTTGCATGCCCTGAATGAGCTGGCCGATTTCCACGAGAGGGTCAAAAGGTAATGTCCATCTGACGCTGAAACGCGTGTTCAACCTAAATGGTATAGCATCTTTACCTGGCGTCGTCCAGATGTGTCCCGCCGCTGTTTGCTTGTAAGCCATTGATGACACCCAGCTGTCTGCCACCCTGATTATCCTGCAAGTTTTTTGTCGTCGTCGGTTTTGGCGTTCTTGTCCTCCCGACGCAGTATGTCGCTAAACTGGTTTACTGGTTCTGGGGGATGCTGTTTTGGCATGTGACACCTGTCATTGCGGCGCTTCCGCGAGCAGACAGAGCACGGCAGGTATAATTGTTTCTGATGCGTCAGTAACTTGATGTCTGCTTTCCAGGGTATCGCTTCTATTTAGAGATGCACCCACTGATGCTGATTATGCCATGGAGTTGATCGCCAAACGTATCGTAGCAGGGCAAGATGTTGGCATAGCTTCGCTGCGGAACCAGCTGCACCGTACATCCAACCCGTCTTCAAGCACAGATAGCCTCACATCTACGTTACATAGTAACTTCCATGAGGTCAAGGGTTCTAGGGATGATGGCATAAATTGGATGAAATGGGGTGAGCGGGTCGCTCGCGGAAAGTCGCTTGCCGACGAAGGCAGACGATTCTTGTTCGCTCAGGTCCGTGGTTTGCAGACACTCATACCAAACCTGCTTACCTGCATTGTAGACTTCGCGGAACGAAATTTTTGGGGAAACAACTGTCTACCATCCAGGAGCTGAGGATGCACACAGTATGTTCTTTCGTGCCTCCCATCCCACACTGAAGCGCTGAACGCTTTTAAGTAGCATTCTTGGCACAATACACTTCTTCCCCAGGATTGATCATCCTGACATCTTCCACCTTGTCTTTCACATCCCTCTCGGGACCTCGCGCAAGGCTCGTCATTCCCCGTCACCGACTGCGTGGTATGAGAAGATCTGGCATTATGAAAGGAATCACTATCACATGGGCTCCAGAAGAGCTTACGGACGAGGAAAGAGAGGAGAAGTTCCACTGGGTGGGGGGTCGTGATGAGCTGTTCGCCAGACTGGTCGGGTCTGATGAGGGACGCTGGATAAGGATGTGAAGATATCTGGATGGGTCAATACGCTACTTCTCGTTCTAATTAAGCGTCGGTGGGGTATATGATGGCTTCGTGCTTGTTTTTGCTGCTTCCATCTAAACTCGTTCTTCAATTTAGACCACTTCCCGGCCGCATACAAATTATTCCGCACCCACGAGACACATCCTGTTCCTCGGGCCCCCACGACGGTCCCTCCTCTTGTACGTTCTGATAACTTGTACATTGACTGTGCCACAGCAATCCGGAGTCGCCATGTTTTTCTCCCCAGACTTGCTGTCAAAGAGAGACAGCGGCTTTGGCCTCCTGTGGTAATGAGCCCCTTTGCCGCTGCGAATTAGGTCTGAGAGGAACTGATAGCTGTATGCGCAGGCTTGCGGCTACACTTGGGTCTAAATCCGCGTTCAAGAAGCTGCCCAGACGCTCTGTGATGACGGCTGACATATCCCAGTTATGTCAATTGATCGCCATGCCAGTGGAGCCCCTCGCCCTCCGCCTCTCTTCTAATTTATTGGTTGGTGCTGCTCGGTAGATAGCCTCCGTGAACAACCTCTTTGCGACATCTCATTTTTCCTGTTTTCAGTGTATACAGAGGTAGAGTGTCTCGAAGTACTAGGATTGGAATTAACAACTGGTCAGTGAAACAAGAAATTTTCATGTCAGATGTGACAGCGTGCTTCAACACTCTCAAACGAGTCGAACACGAATTTCGATCAATGACATCTTCGGGAAGTCAGCTTCAAATGATGCAACCGAATGTAAAGTTAGTCTTGGCTCCTCATGCGTAAATTCATTTACTACATCAACCCTTAGATCATCTGCGGTGACTCTGCGAGTCGATCCAAGGGCCGCACTATCCCTGGAATTTGATGCCATGGTCACAGTAAGTGATTTCCCGGACCCTGCGCGCAGAACTTCTAGTCGTTCTTCAGAACTGGGATGAGCACCTGAACCTCGGAGGTGCGTCCTGCACGTCAAGTACATCATTCGCATCCTCGATCATTCATAATAGCAGCCAAAAAGGGTGCCGAAGGTGATCCGGACGGTGACTACCACCCCACAACAGTGAAAGCGAAGGGAAAGGCTACAACTTCGTCTACCCCGCGTACAGACTCGGAACTTCTGCGTGCAACCGCGTGTACTCTGTTAGAGAACCACGATTTTCTACTCGCGAACTCGTTTGATGCATCTTTTGGGGGAAGCGGAACGATAAAGCCTTCGTTTTCTCAAACAGAGGGCTTGGGGTTTGACGATACCTTTGACGGGCTGGACATCGAGGAGGGGATTGGCGAGGATCTTGTCAGAGAGCTAGGGGAAGGGTGGGGGGCTAGTCCAATCCAGAAGAACGCGACAGAGTATCTCTTTCTTCATGGTTTTTGACTCAGGCTGACGGAAAGAAGGAACCTTATTCAAGTTCAGGATCCCTTTGGCATGAACATCGACAACGGAGACTTGGACGATGGGATAGCAAGATTAGATGGGCTCGGCCAGGTTTTACAGGTTCTCCAACCACATTTCCCAATCAGTCCGATCCAGGATTCGTATGTCGAGCCAAGTGAATCGTGCCGCTTGCACCCCGGTTCACCCTAACTCACCCAACCTCGTAGTTGAATCTCCCCCCTCGCATTCTCTCGTTGGCACAACAAAGTCGACTGACATTCAGACTTCCGCGCATGCCACACGCTCTCCGCCGGCCGAGCTCGCCATGCAACATGCGCACAGAGGGCTAGTCCAACCGGAAAACAACGGGGCGACATTGAGAAGGGCCAAGCGTACGAGACCCATGCTGGATGTCAGAACAGAGCTTACAGACGAAGAACTCAAGGTACGCGTCTGCGACCCGACTTGCTTGCCTCACAAACCTTGTTCGTCTGAAGGCCACCCGCATGTATTATTTGAACAAGCAAAACGCTATTCGATGCGAATTGGAGTTCAAGAGATTCGAAAAAAGTCAAGTTAGTCTGATTCATGGGTTGCTGTGGGATGCTCCTGGTAGCGGTAGGTCTTTGGCATCAACAATGGGGGCAAACCGTGAAACTGAGTTCCACTAGTGCACGCTCAAGAATTGGTTGACTTCTGGGTTGATCGCTTCAAAGCACATGTCGAGGCCCGATTTGATTTTTATGTGGAACCACAACGCCTGGGCAATATGTGTATAGATGGTGTTCGTATGCTTCCTAACTGCTCAGGAGACGGCACTCCCCGCCAGAAACGCCGCAAAGTGTCTATTTCTCTATTGAATCCACACGTGGGGGATACAGAAACTATACAGATGTCGCCCGCCGAGAACTGCCGCACTGATCAAGAGGCTATTGCGCCGATGGACGGTGGTGATACAATTGACTATAACTACAATGCAGGTGGTCTGACCTATCAAGATCCCTCATCCGCTTTCTGGTACTAACGTTAATGTCGCTACAGTGGATTGGGGGGATATCGCCGACTATACTCCCAATCCGAAAAACATACGCTCTTCAGAGGTTACTTCGATGTTTACATGTCCGATGATGTACTTTGACCTCTTGTTAGGAACCTGGACAAGCCCGCCGTGCCTCCCATCCACTGTCCGCTTTCGGAGACAACTTAGGCGTTGACGTCGTATCAAACACTTTTCACTCCCAACGCAGCGCTCTGTTTCCATGGGATATGGCGGGTAGTAGCCCCTCCATATCTGCCCGCGAAGGAGGCATGCAACTACACACCAGTGATCGGATGAGCGTTGAGCATGCGGATGCAAGGCTTCGGGGAAGCTCCGCGAGCCGAAGGGGCAGCTCTTTGCTCAGCTTCCCCGGGAATATTCAAGCCAGCATTGGATCCCCAGCGGTGAATTTGCCCGCGATCCAGAGCGATGATGATTTCGTATTTGATGGTGCACCATGAATCAGGTAGCCTTGCCTGTGCGTACTAAATTTCCGCCCGCAGTTCCCGGAGACAATCACGTCCCCGAGCCGCAACGGTCTGAGGCGAATCGTGTGGCTCTAGAGAAGAACTCGTATAACTTTTTGGAGTCCGTTGTCGGCACTGTACAGATGCGAGATGTGCGATCCTGACCTGAGACTTAGGTATGCAAAAATGCAGTATAGGTCGCTTCCGAGTACCCAGTATCTTGTGTTCGACGATGTCGCTCCAAAGGCAACCAGCACTGCACGTGTCGCCGCCGCTGCGCTGTATCATTGTCTGGGTGGGTGCATGTTCTGCAATGCAAGTCGATTCACTGAGCTTGCACTTCTGGCAGTTCTTGCGACCAAGGACCTGCTGCGGGTGACTCAAGAGGAACCATACGGGCGGATTGACATCCACATCGCATAGGAGATGTAGACAATGTCGGTTGGTAGATCAAGATCGACCTTGTAGGCTGGCTGGCCTGTGCTTTTTGCGAGTCCGAAACTTGTCCGAATGATGCGAAACAATAGGCTATGTCTTGTTCGAGGAGTGAATATCGGCTTCTACTCGGTTCAGCCGGCACTCATCACCGCCGCATCAAGGTTCCAGCAGTGCCCCGCCCGCCAACATTATAAAAGCGTCCTAACCGGCTGATAATTCTATCCTATACCTGACTGATGTCTTCCCCGGCTGTCCTCGCCTCCCGGCTGGCACTCTCTAGCATCGACCTGAATATCTATGACCCCGAACAATCACGTCTGATGGATGAGCGATGCATCCTTGTCGACGAACAAGACAACGCCATCGGCGCCGCCGACAAGAAGACATGTGCGTAGCGTCGTCCGTTTCACCGCTCGCGATGTTATGACGCCAATCTCATCCCCAGGTCACCTGATGGAAAACATCAACAGAGGTTTGCTTCACCGCGCCTTCTCTGCCTTCGTCTTCCGCCCATCAGACGGAAAACTCCTCCTTCAGCAGCGTGCGAGTGAGAAGATCACGTTTCCCGACACATGGACGAACACCTGCTGTTCCCATCCCCTCGATGACTTCGAGGAGGAGAGGATAGAACAAGACCAACGCGGCGTCCGAATCGCTGCATCAAGGAAGCTCGAACATGAACTCGGGATCCCTCGTAGTCAGACACCCGTGGACTTGTTCCAGTACCTTACTAGAATACACTATCTTGCCCCGTCGGATGAAACGTGGGGTGAGCACGAAGGTGAGGACATTGGTGCTAACCGTCCCTCCACCTTTTTGATGATATAGCTGTGCAGTCGATTACATCTTGTTCATAACAGCAGATGTTACTGTAACTCCGAACATGAACGAGGTCCGCGACTACAAGTGGGTGGACAAGGTGGAACTACAAAGCATGTTTAGCAATCCCGGTGCGTTGGTTGTTTCATCTCATGAGAAGGTTGACTCCTAACTGCTTCAACGCAGCCAACTCTTTCACGCCATGGTTCAAGCTCATCGCCCGCGACTTTCTGTTTGGTTGGTGGGACGAGCTGCTTAGTCGAAAGGGGGCAGATGGACGCGTACATGCAAAGAACCTCGCTGGTATCGCTGACGGTGAGCGGGTCATCAAGATGACATAGAAGGACTCTCTGTTTTTGCATGTAACACTCTCCCTTTGCTTACCGACATCTACGCTACGGATATACACCCACAAAGTATCCGTTGTTCTCATGCTTCATTTGGCTGGCGTGCGGCCAGGAGGTCACGGGAAGTTGCTTACAGTAATAGCCTTTTCCAGCCCAGTCTGTGTCATGAGCGCTTGAGCACTGACAGGCATTGGCTTGCAGTGTTTGGTACCAATCTTAATCACGACAGTAACCACAACGCACCACCCCTCCCCAAACCACTGGTTCTGCGCTCTCGTGTCGTTCCCGACTTCCCTTCACGCCCCTGGTAGCTTGTATCTTCATCGGATACACTTGCTATCCCTGCGGCGTCATGTGGCCAGTGGTTGGCGTTCGTTATTCCCCGCTACTGCCCTCACCAGCTACCAAACATACTCTTGTGAGAAGCGCCAATATCCTTCTTGTCCTAGTAGTTATCACTGTCGTTACTGTCGTTGGCGCAACTCAAATTTTCGATCTCCAAGCCGTCTTTGTATCCAAACGGCCGCACACTGTCTCGCCCGAGATGTCCCCCGAGGGTTCCACACCTACTACCGCGGCAAAACACCCTGATACACCCTGGTCACCACATACCCCGACCTATGTACCGCCCACAGTTTCTTCCAAAGAGCAGTTGTCCAAGGACGACATAAAGGCAATGGTTTCACAGACCAGAGGTTTCTATACCCGGGACTACAGTCTTGGGTTAGGCTGGAATAATGCATGTCATGTCCTCTTTTCTGATTTATCTTTTTTCATTCTTATAATACTTCTAGGTCCGCTACATCATAGAGGCTGCTGCGTTCCAGTCCAGGCTCTTGAATCGCACGTTGATTCTTCCTTCTTTTGTCTATGCTCGTTCATGTGCATATGAAATGTAAGTCATTCAGTGATCTCCTGATGGTGTCTCATTCGCCCTGCCAGTTCTGTCTGTGCAGACGAAGCTCCGATGCTGAACAAGGGCGATGCGATTGGGTGGGAAAATTGGCGCGGACTTCCGATCGAGCAACAAGTGGGCTGGCAAATACCTATCCAAACGATGGTCAATATTACACAGTTGAGACGGTTTCAACCGGTCGTCACCACTGCGGAATATCTCCAATACGCTGGACTACCTTCGACGCTTGAGACAACCAGTGGATACTGGAATCGCAGTGCATATAGCCAACCTCCAAGTCCGTTCACGTCACACAGCGACCGTACGCTCGGAAAACCGACTCTCTTTGAGATCAAGAACACATGGTACGACCCAGAGGGGGTCATTCGCGTTGACATGGTACCCGACACCATGAAGGAGCGCGGTGATTGGATAGATGGAGATGAGAGCGTCGTACAGGCAAGTCGCTGGGAGAGTCGCAGCGATGACGCAACTCAGCTGTTGCTCAAAAGCTTGCTCCTCGACAAGCATGTAGTCGACTGGAACGAAGCACGAAGGGCTGTTCAAGACTTGATTGTTCAAATGCCTGAGTCAGTCGGTGCATCTCCGCTTGACTTGGAGAGCGACGAGTTTATAGAAGAAGTCTTGGATCAGAATGGATGGGAGGTCCTATATACCTTCCAAGGCGCGTAAGTGTTCGGTGCCTTTCCCTGGAATGATGATCCCTGACTTGTCGTAGTGCAGGGATGGACTTCGTTAAGCACGTTGTTATGCCCATACGACAGGTGGCGCAGAGGACCAGTATACGTGGCTTCGTCGAGGACTATCGGCATATAGATGCCGATGTTGTTGTACTTGTGGGCGAAACGCATCTTTACCGGAAACCTGTTCGTACTCGGATATGCGCCGTTTTCCCAGTCGGGCTAAACTTTCCCAATCTTATCCAGGGTCAAATGCGCTTTACCACTCAGTCAATGCAGGAGTCGTTCCAGAACCTAGTATTGCACCATGTTGTCCCTCTTGATAAGGTGTACAAGCTCGCAAGGAAATTAGACCTCCGTATATCTGCGATTAACAATGGGCGGCAATGGATGGCCTCTCACATCCGTCGAGGGGATTGTAGGTGAACGATCCGATTTAGACCATTTCGTTGATCCGTCGTTCTGTAGTTGTAGATGCCGGTTGGGCCTGGGGCAACTCACATCAGGGTCATCTCGAACGAGTCATGCAGCACCTTGACGAAGGCCGAAAGTTACTTCGATCCGAACACCGTCATACTACGTACGCCATCCCGGGCATCACCCCTGACACTTCAATATCTCAACGTGGACCACCAGCGCAGGGTGACAAGTAAGCTGCAACTTGTGCATATCCGACCACTTACCCTATAACGACACGGCTCTGCAGGTTCTTCGTTGCGACAGACGAAAATGATCCAGAGAAACTGGCTTATTTCTCTCAAAACGGGGCAATTTTGTTCCACGATCTTGTGACCTTCGAGGATCGACACGAATTCGGATGGGGTATCTTGTTCTCGGATGTCATAGGCCTGGTAGAGCAGGCGACACTCGCAAGAGCATCGTATTTTTATGGCTCGGCGATGAGCTCGTTTACAGGCGGAGTTTTCAATATGAGAGCAATACTTGGAGCAGAGGAGATCACTGGTTTAGCAGACTGATGAAGGGTAAAAACCCTGGACTATTCAATATTTAATCATACAGAGACACCTATGGTATGGTTGCAACGCCCACAACAATCCTTCATATTTGTACAACGCAGACTTGCTCGCCGTTATCTACGAGTAACCATCAATCCTTCAGATCAACAGGTTGCCTCATGTACGTCCAGACGTAGCACGCGAGTCTGGTCGGTGGCGCATTCGAACATTGCGAAAGACCCATACTTCTCTCCTCCCACCAAACCCTAAAAACCCTGTGCCGGGGAGCAATACCGTTGCTTCGAGTTTGTATCCGAGTAAGCCTATTTCCTGTAGTGCGTGAGAAGCAAAGACATCTTTGTCCAGTTCCGGTGCTATTGAGCGAATGATGAGAGATCTCCAAGAGACAATTTTTAAGATGACACAACCTCCAAATGCATTACGCTTCAGCTCGACGCTGTAGATCTCCTCTTCACTCGCGCTTTGCGCAGCTATTTTAAACGGCCAAGCGCTACGCAGGCGGGATCCGAGCTGCTCGCCAACACGTCGCGGGGGGCGGACAAGGGTCATTTTGTGTCCCGATCGAGACATGTAGGCTACGAAGAAGTCGGTGTCTGGATCCTCCGCCATATCTCGAAATATAAGTTGTGGGTACTGAGCCATAACGTCAGTCAGGGGATTCAGTAGCTCGGCAGCCTCACCGCGTAGCCTGTGTGCAATGAAGTCAAGTATTGGTATCCCTGGTTGTAAGATCGTTATTAGATCGACTGCTATCCATTTCGAGGGGGGGAAGACGAACACGACGACGAAGACAGGCAAATAACTCCGAGATCATTCGCTTTACGCTATGAGCAGATGAGCGCCGTTAACGGAGGTGGGGCTTGAGTAGCAATCTGCTCACATGATAGCGTCAGATCCTGTCGCACTCCATGGATTTCTAGAGAACGTGACACGCCACGAAAGAGGAGATGTCATTTGGCTCGACACTCCATGGGGCCACATCGGTACGATATGCTCTTTGATTTCGTCAAGTGTATCTTGGTATGCTACGTTCCCTAGACGAAGCTCATTCGCGCTGTGAAACGACACGAACACGTGGTCTGGAAAGAGGGGGCGAGGCAGCTAGAGAAGCACAGAGGGGTCGGCTGGGAAAAATGCTTACCAGGCAGAAAGGAAGGATTGGAGATTGTACGCGTGCGAGTCGTTGGTGCCAACCGCTGGCGAGCGCTTGAGCTGGTCCTCGTTCTCTCGAGGGGGACGGCGGAAAGAGAGTCTGACCGCTTGACTGCATTCTTCTTCAGGGCTGATCTGAGTGGTGGTTTTTCGGAGGCGGGCTTGGGCCTGGTGGTGGATGCACGCTTGGGACGGGGCTTCGGGGTGTGACCAGCGTCGAGGGTGTCTAGATTTGGGGGTACGAACGGAGTGTCCCTGGAAGGGGGAGACTGGCGAGCGGGAGTGGGCTGGGGGAAGACGACCTTTTCCCGGGACCATGGATCGGGCGGGGTGCTGTGGGGAGGGGTGCTGTAGGTAGCTTGTGAAGCGGGGAAAGTGGGACGTTGGGGTTGCTGGGTGTACCCCGGGGGGATGTAGGTATGGTAGGGCTGGCCATAGTAGGGATAGACAGAGTTGTGATTCGGGGGGAACGGATTGTTCATCGTGGTTAGTAGAAGAGAGTGGGAGAGAACAAGCCCGCGATAAAGAGACCACCTGCAGCCTGGTGCATGGCTGGCAGGCTCATCAAGTGCCCCGACACAACGTGTATGAGACTAATTGCCATTCTTGGAAGACAAGCGCCCGCGAACTCGAGAACCGTTCCCTGTCGTCCTCGCAGTGTCGCACCTTCCTCGTCGCGCAGACCGGCCTTGACGAGTGACCGTTAGTCCGTCGTTGAGCAACGCATCCCGTGTCGGCCGCTGCCCAAACGTGCGCCGTACTCGGCTTTGCCGTCGTGTCACGTGATGGTGGTACTCATGTTCTCCATTGCCCTCGTCTTCAATCCTTAGCCATGGCCTCCACCTTCTTCACCTGGATCAGGTCTCCAGCAGCCCGCGAATACTTTTTTAGTGAGTACAGTCTTCTCCCTGCTCTCTCCAGCTTTTTAACCTGACTTCCCAGGCACTCATTTCTGGGGACCAGTCAGTCCCTCCATGTCCCTCTGCTGATCGTGCTGTACTACCCTTCCGCCAGGTTGCCAACTTCGGCCTTCCCCTGGCTGCACTCGCTGATCTGAGCAAAGATGAAGAGGTTATATCCGGCACCATGACTGCCACTCTTGCTTGTTACTCGCACGTCCCACCTCTGCATATGCTACGACATCTAGACTGACCCACTCCCCAAGGTTGGTCTTCACGCGGTTCGGTCAGTATTCCGTCATCCATGTCCCGGAGAACTGCCGCTTACTCTCATTGTAGCCTGGCGGGTGCAACCTCGGAACTACTTGTTATTCGTGTGTCACACAAGCAATGCCATAGCCCAGTCTGTCCAAGGAGCACGCTTTGTCAACTACTGGTACTATGGCGGTCGCGAAAAGAAATACGGCTTACATGGGACTGAGTCGAAAGGCTCAGACCCTTCAAGAAATTAGAAACTTTGGTGCGAAATGGCTCCCAGGCATGTTCGTCCTATCACCTGCCTCTGGTGCTTGGATGACGCCAAAACTATGTCTAGGCATTGTTGAGTAGTATACTTGATACGTGCTCTCGATGTATGATATCACCAGAATCCATCATCGCCATTCCCTCCCTTTTCATTCTTGCCTTTCCGATGAGCGAGTGCTTGGCGTTCATACATCTCTGCAATCTAGTACAGGGCTCAGCGTAAGCACCACGTCAAACATAAAAATCGCCACCTGCTCTGGGCCAGTCGCATCATCGGCCGATTTATCGTCCCTCACCCTAATGAACCGAGGGAATCGTAATGAAATCCCACGCTCTTCTACCTGGATATTCATTGCATTCCTGGTCAGACTAACAACTGCGTTTGAAGGACACGCACCAATCCTTGCGCAGCAGTGTATATTGGACTTAGGCTCAGATCGGCCGCAAGGACTTCCCAGACAACCTTGGGCTCAAACCATATGTCGGGTTTGGCACCACCAACCTTGATGTCTCCACGAGGCTTTTCTATTTCCAGTGCTCGAAGGCTGTCCCAGTGGATTTGCAGCATCTCTTCGCTGAACCCAGTTCCGATTTTGCATATAGTTTGATACTCCTCGGAATCTGCATCGAAGCACGCCAGCAGAAAAGCACCATAAACATTTGTACGTTTGCCTTTTCCGTAGTATCCGCCAACTACCACTAGGTCAAGCGAGTCCCCGACGCCGGCGAGGTAATCTTTCTTGAGCTGGGCCAGATAATGAATGTGCGAGACAATGATGACTAAGTTGTTTACCTTTAGCCAGTTCACGCTACGTCGACTTGGCTCGTAATGGCTTTCATCGCTCTCCAACGTCTTTACCATGAGTCCTTCGCAGCCGTCCTTGACACTCTCTTCAAGAAAGGCCTGAACCTCCTCAGTCGTGTCACAATCCGACGACCTGACAAAGCCAAATTCTCCTGGGACAACTTGGAAATGTTGTTGCAGCAGTTCTCTACGCTCGACCAGAGGCTTTCGCAACAATGACTTCAACACTACTATCAGTTTATCCCTAAGTTGAACGTCACTCACTCGAACGTACCTCTCCATTCAAATAAAGAAGATCAAAGGCAAAGAGACACACTCGAACTTGGATATCTTCGACTTTCACGTCTTTGCGTTTGCGTTTACTGAGCTCCTGGAACGGCATGAGCTTTCCTGTCGTCTTGTCTATAGCGACAGCCTCCGCATCAAAAACGAACGAGTTCGCCTCCGATTTTACGCACTGGATTGGTGTCAGAAACAGCGGACATGCCCAAAAAGAAATATACTCGCGTGTGGGAGCTGCTCGACGAGATCGGGATACTTTTTACTCATGTCCTCAGAATTCCTGCTAAATACTCCGACAACGCCATCCTCAAGCTTGTGAACCTGCGCACGCTCGCCGTCGTACTTGTATTCACATGTGAATCGTTTGTTCTCGAAGCGATCGAGGACTTCACCAATAGCCTTCGTGGGCTTGGCAAGCATGGGCTTGAGGGGCACACCGGGTGTAAGTTTGCATTTAGTACGAAGATTGTTGACACCATGGGTGAGGAGAGCAGGAATGACAAGATCATAACTAGGAAGTTCGCTAGCGGGCGGTAAGCGGGAGATTCGCAAGCAAAGGGAAAAACGAACCTGAACACAGACTTCATAATATTCGCCGCCTCCTCTAAACGGCTAGTAAGTTTGTCTTTGCTCCACTTTTTCGCAGCTATAGTGGGGTAGTAAACTCGCCAAAACGAAAAGCACAGGAGACCTTCTTACATTCCTCTTTCTCCGCTAGGACAGCTGCACGAGCCAATGCAACAAGCACTGTTCGCTCGGCATTTCCTATCCGAAGCTTGCCCTCCAGACTGCGGATAATATACTTTGCTTCACTATCCTGGCACGCTGCTAGTAGCTTGGTGATGATAGATACTTTCTTTGTTTGCGACTAATCACAGTCAGTGAACGGGTCAGAAAGACTTTCAAGTCGTGGCTCACGGAATGACCAGAGGAGAGGGCAATTTCTCTCAGATTGGTAAACACAAATGGAACTGTCAGGGACTTGGGTTTGAATAACGTCTTCTGGCTGGCCTTGGAGTTCTACGGAAAGCATTTCTTGTCATGAGCGCTGTTAGGTGAAAATACTGCAAACTTGCCGATGCGACCAAGCCAAGATCGCCTTCTTTCTTGAGGTCCGCCTTAATTACGGGTAGGCTCCGACCTGTAGACTCGCTAATCGCTTTGATAAGGAGACTCTCTCCTATTCCCAGCTCCACACCAACATAATCTGGGCTTAGCTTGACAAAGAGTAAGACAACGATGAGGACATCATTCCTGGGCCACCCCACACCTTGTTTATACATAAATAGACGGCTTGGAGGAGCGAGTGAGTGTCCCCTTTGGCGCTACGTCGTATGACAAGTAGAAAGAAACTGGTTAGCAATGAAGTTTTTTCTAGTCGTTTGGTAGTGGCCTCGATCAGCGTGAATGTCTTTGTGAGAGCTGCATAGGGCACTCTAAGGAGTTCGTTAAAGGGATGCTTTCAGGATTGTGCGCGGTGGCCACGTACGGTGTTCCTACTTGCCAACCACCCTCAATGTCAACCTCGCTCGTTCGCAAGAGCGCTTCCTCCGCACTTGCGAGCAATGATACATCAATTCGACAGAGAGCACACGGAAGCTTACTTTTGTGTTGCATCTTCTTCGGATTGCAACACGTCCTCTGCATCTTCCTCTTCCCCGCTTTCCGCTGCGCTAGATGGAGGGTCCTCGTCGTCCTCTGGATCAGTAGATCGTGCCTTGATTTTACCTTTTCCCTCGATGGCGAGTGGACTTGGAGGGGGGGTGGGGTCCTTGGCACGCGGGGCAACTGCTGTTCGTGACGTAGGTTTTCGCGAAGGAAGCGACTTGCCCTCCTTGAGCGGTTTTGAGGCCATCCCTTCCTCGTCTGAATCGATGACACGTCTCCTCTTGGTGCGGTCTATGTAGCATTCGCCTTAGTATTGCGTGACTCTCGGAAAATTTGGTAGAAAGGTGTACATTTGGGCGATGATCCCCTACTTTGAGTTTTGGCTGAAGAATGCACGTTGAGTTGCAATGGGAGAACTGATCGTGCTCACACACCAGGCGAGCTGGGAACTGTCTTGTCGCGCTTCTCCCCACTTGCTACTGTCGTCTGCTTCTCGTTCTCCGAGACAGTCGGCAGGGACTGGTCGACCTTGCGTTTATTCTTGCCCGCGCTCCACATTTCAGCTAGATTGGACTGCTGGGGCGGAGTAGGCTTGACGCTTTTCGGCATCTCGAAGAACTTTCCTGTTCGACGCAGTCTAAGAGAACGGCTGGGGCCACCCTATGAACAAGAGAGACCCACGCAGTGTTTGTTGTCTGTTCATAGTGTGGGTGTGCGCGGCGACACGAAGACGCGTGCGCGTGACGAGCATTGCTTACAGCATCCGTCAAGCGCACCGCGCACCGCTTTCTGTACCGTTATCTGAGCTGGCTTATGCAGGGGAAATGGATAAGATCTGATGACTATAGTGGTCTGGCAGCAGTACATCATTCCGAATCATCAGCCTCTGCTTCCCAAATTGTCTGTTTCCCGCAATGGAGAGTCTAGTCTTTGTCCTGCTTGCAATCCCAGATGGGTATAATCACCATCACTCGAGCATCTTGCAACTGATCTTTACCTTTCCTTCCTTTGTGCCTACCACCATGATCTCTTGCAGATAGGTAGTAGGACAATCACAACAATACACATCCATTAAGCTGATTCCCTAACGATACCCAATGATGACAGCGGCTTACTTGTCAAAATGGCACAAGTCCACTTGGTTTCGCCCCACAGAAAGCGGTGCGCAGACGCCATACAGACGATGCCGCGAGGCTCGGCAAGAGCCGGAAAATGCCGGTATCTGTATAGTTCCCTCCTGTGGCTTGGCGAGGGAAGACAGTAACACAGACGTCAAGCCTCAAGCCATCGCCCTCGGGAGCAAGCTCTACAATGGCCGAACAGGTGCGTGCAGAGATTATTCTGGACCTACGTCCCCGACAACCCTCTGTAGATTGAGAAGGCTTTCCAAAAACAACATCTTTTCCAAAATGCTAAGATCCGCGGTGCGGGCTGACGGTTACCATTCACTCAGTCTACAGACACTCATTGTTGGTCTCGTGAAGGCGGCAAGAAGGTCTCAACAAGAGCCAAGCGATGGTACAAGGACGTCGGTCTGGGATTTAAAACCCCATCAGAGGCCATCCACGGCACCTACATTGGTATGTACATCTTCTCTCTCTCCACGTATAGCTACACATGGTGTAACCAGACAAGAAATGTCCCTTTACCGGTGATGTCTCGATCCGGGGGCGAATCCTGACCGGCAAAGTTGTTTCGACCAAAATGACACGGGCGATCATTATCCGCCGGGATTACCTGCACTACATCCCCAAGTACAGTAAGTCGAGGCGTGCAGAGCTGGCTGGGTGTCCTGACGTGCGCGGTGCAGACCGTTATGAGAAGAGACACAAGAACCTGGCTGCACATGTGTCTCCTGCGTTCCGTGTGGAGCTGGGCGATACGGTCACTGTCGGTGAGTAGAGAATAGGCCAGAGAGCACATCCGCTGAAGCGCATCAGGACAATGTCGGCCACTGTCGAAGACGGTGCGTTTCAACGTGCTGCGAGTGTCGAAGAACAAGGCTACGGCGAAGGCGTTTGGCAAGTTCTGAGGCTGGATGGGGTTGTTATTGTAACCTACACGTGTGTTTGAATGAGTACTAGCGTCTCGTGGTGGCAAACAAGCGAACAAACAAACGCAACTTGCACCGTCTGGGTGATCGACAGTCACGTCTCCCCAAGCTGGCGCCCGCCCTCTTCTCCGTACTCACCTCGAAGCTATCCAGGTCTCGGCCACAGTCTTCCCAGACACCGCCAGCCCCATTAATCTCCCCCTTCCAGGCCCTCCCAATGGGCCAACAGCAGTCCAAAAAGTCCAAAAAGTCTGCCAGAGAGAAAGACCAGGATCCACTTCAGGATGGTCCCTTGGAGGACCTTGCTGACTCTAGCCCCCACAGCACTCTCGCTCGTGCGTCTCTCCACCCGAACACTGCGCACAGCGCCGCCCACGAATACGATGCAGTTCGCAACGCTGCATCCGTAGACAACCCAGGCCGCAGTACTACTCCGATTGGTGCAACCAGATCCTCGCCCGCCATCCCCCTCTCTGCTCTTCCCCCTTCCCCCAACAATCTTTCTTCCTCCTCTCTGCACGCACCCATGCCAGCACCATCTACTTCGGCTCCCCCCATGAAGCCATCTCCCGCTCCTCTTGACATTCCAATCACCCAAACTGTGCTTCAGGCATCGACACTGGTCCCTTCACTCACACCTGGATCAACAGCGAGTAGCTTTCCGTTGAACGACTCCCTCACTCCTTCCGGAAATGGCGGAAAAGAGAAACTCAAGCAATTCGACATTGACGATATGATACAACGTCTCTTGGACGTCGGGTACACTGGCAAAGTCAGCAAGTCACTCTGTCTGAAGAATGCAGAGATCGCTGCCATATGCCAGGCAGCAAGGGAGGTCTTCCTTAGCCAACCCACGCTCATCGAGCTATCACCACCCGTCAAGATCGTTGGCGACGTCCATGGTCAATACTCTGACCTTATTCGACTGTTTGAGATGTGTGGGTTCCCTCCCTCCGCAAACTATCTTTTTCTGGGTGACTATGTGGATCGAGGCAAGCAGAGTCTGGAGACCATCCTCCTCTTACTATGCTACAAGATCAAGTATCCAGAGAATTTCTTTCTTTTGCGGGGTAATCACGAATGCGCGAACGTGACGCGAGGTTTGTTTTGAATCGGTACCGCCATATAGAGCGCTGACTTTGGCATAGTGTACGGCTTTTATGACGAATGCAAGCGAAGATGTAACATCAAAACGTGGAAAACATTCATAGATGTCTTCAATTGTTTGCCCATTGCAGCCGTCGTCGCTTCAAAAATTTTCTGCGTTCATGGTGGCCTTTCACCCTCGCTCCATTCGATGGATGATATCAAGCGTATACAGCGACCCACAGACGTCCCTGACTACGGTCTACTCAATGACTTATTATGGTCGGATCCATCGGATACCGCACTAGATTGGGAGGACAATGAACGTGGTGTCAGCTACTGCTTCGGCAAAGCAGTGATTAACGACTTCCTGGTGCGATATGACATGGACCTGATCTGTCGGGCGCACATGGTTGTAGAGGATGGTTACGAGTTCTGGAACGATCGAACACTTGTCACCGTGTTTAGTGCGCCGAACTACTGTGGAGGTTTGTTGGCATTTCTTTTTCGCGTAAGGCAACCTTACTCATCCATTGATGTCAAGAGTTCGACAATTACGGGGCTTGCATGAGGTACGTTTTGTTTTTTTTCAGGCGGGTTACTGGTCTTATGTTTCTCCCTTGCAGCGTATCGGAAGATCTGCTTTGTGCATTCGAGTTGCTCAAGCCGCTAGACGGAGCTGCACTACGGAAAGAGATGACAAAGGCCAAACGCAAGAGGTAAGGACCATCCTGTGACGAAATGGACAGTCAGTCTCAAGCCTCTGGTAGTCTTATGGCAACGACTCCATAATAATGCTTTGTATCTCGTTTCGACCTTGTTGTTGCGCCTCGCGCGACACACCTTTTCCGTTTGCGACGGATTCGTATTTTATTTAGGCTGCCTCACTTTCATGTGCACAACTAGAACGAGACAATTTGGGTACCCACGACCGTCTGCCCTCTTCCACTCGCCCGCTCCCGCACCTTGTGCCTGCTTCCAGTCACCAATGCCCGTTACCCTACTTACTCCATAACTGATATCCCTCTATCCACTCCGTTCCGAGTATGGGCGCACTCGTTTCGTCGAAGGCACAAGTTTGTAACCTATCCGCAATCCCATCTACGCTCATTTTCTCGTCACTTTCATGTGTCTGCACAGCCCGGAGCCTTACCTCCTTTCCAGTCCTGTTATGTCAGCTTTACTCTGGGGTTATTACTTAACTCATCGCATATTTGTCTTCCGGTTTGTGATATATAATGATATTGCTCTCGTCCAGCATCATTCGAAAGTGGTGGTTGGAAGCGTTGCAGGAGGTATACATTTCTTGACTATCAGTACAGCTCTTCAAATTACACCCGCGATAAGGCGTCTGACCTAGCACATATCGTAAACCAGAATCCCAAACGCACAAATGATCATGCCAGCCCCCAATAGTCCTCCAAATGTCAATGCGACCGTACCAAAAATCAAATCAGAGACGAGTATCAGGACTATGGTAAGTAGACTCCCAACCGATGCAACAATGGGACCCCAAATGCCCAACAATATCTGTCAAGTGATCCATCTGAGATCTGAGGAACAGACAGGCTCAATGACTATGCCTACCATAAACCCAGCGTTAAAAACCACGCCTGACGCTGCTATGCCTCCAATCGCCATTACTGTGCTTGCATTTGGGGGTAGTCGGAAGCTCTCGATCTGATAGTAGTGTAGGAGAGGTATCGGGATCCAGAACACAACCAGAGTACAGAAGCCGATAGCTGCTGTAATTAGGTTGGAATATAGGCCAAACGGCGGTTGGAACACGGTATCATCCGCATGACAGACAGCGGTGGTATCCTCATCTATGGTGTTGTCTGCACAATCAGGAGGTGGGTAATAATGACCGGACTCGGTGGTCGACTCTGGGGCAGACGGTAACGCAATATATCTCGTGTAGAGAACCTGGTAGAGACCGTACAGGAGGGATGCGACTAAAGTCAGCATGTCTCCGATGAGGGGCGCAGGGGCATTTGCCAGATTCGCTTCAACCAACTGTGAGCGTGATGAGATAGCGGTGGTCCCGCCGTAGACCACGGCAAGAACCCCCAAGGTAGCGATGATTACCGCGAACAAACGAAGGGTTCCCCGCTTTGCCCCGAGAAACATAATACTAAAGATGTAAGCAAAAAATGCATTTGCATTCCAAATTGCTGTTACGTCTGTGACCCTGGAAGAACGTTAATGGATGTCAAAGCGACAAACAAGATATCGCACGAAGCCAGGGGAACTGCAATAAACCACAGCAAAGCAGGGAGGTTGTAAAAAGCCGCGATACAGATGGCCGGAACGACCAATTCTGTCACAGAGAGACTTCCAATCAAGAGGGAAGAACGACTAGAATTCCAGGCAATCACCTGCCCTGTGAGAGCAAGGCTGAGCCCGGTTAATAACGGACGAAGCCCATGCTTTGTCTTAAATAGAACATAGACCAAATGGATCGGGAAGGACAACAAGAAGGATGAATGCACGATGTAGCTGGGGTCCCATCTCAGTCAGCTCTTCGTCAGCTCTTCATCTGCAGCTTATTCGGGCTTACAATATAAAGTATGGCTGCTTGTACCCCAACGTGGACTGTAAATACTACACAAACACGAGGTTATTGCGATCGAAACAGATGAATGCATCGCGGACCTGGGTCGTCTGTGTCTCCACCACAAATGCGAGGAGAACGGCGACAAACAACACGAGGGCAGCTGTTCTAGATGTGTGGCTAGGGGCACTCTCGTTGACGCGCTCCATGTGTCGACGAAATAGCTGAAAGAGGTGTGGTGGTTGGTGCTGGCCGCAATCTGGGGGGAACACGCATGAGGTGCACGTGATTCTGAAAACTGCGTGAACTACCTCTGCCTAAAAACTTGCATCGTGAAGCATGTTGAGGCCTTTGCTTGCCTCGAGTCGCCCACTTTTCCTGCGGCTTCGTGCCGCAACCATCACTCATCCCAATCGTGTCGCGGCTGGATGTTCTGTCGCCCCTACTACAGCGCCAGCTCAAGTGTTGACGAGGGGGATGAAGGTCAGGTCGTCGGTCAAGGTTATGTGCGACGGTTGCAGCATCGTCATACGCAAGGGGAGGGTGTATGTTATCTGTTCAAAGGACCCCAAGCACAAACAGGTACGGGATGCCTCTCGTTCCCATACCTGCACTTCTGACTCTCATGAAGCGGCAAGGGTAGCCTCCCTGACCGTAACATGTTCTCTACGCTGGATGTCACAGCATAAAACCTTGGGAGTTGCGGAAATGTAACTTTGGATGCAACAACAGAGATGCAACTACCTAGCGAGGATTCTAAATTACTGACGATCTAATCCACAACTGAAACTCGAACTCGACGCCGTTTTCTTTTTGAATTCCTGCTGGAACTCCAAAGCCCACCCATTCGCTATGTTCTCCGTGGCTTGCCTTCCTCCATTCTGCACCACCCAGCACATCGGGGAAAAACACATCGCATTCGAATTCCGGGTTATAAAGACGTGTTATGAGGATGCGGTCTACTTGCAGCGACGGACAACCGGAATACTGGGACCCTAGTGCTAGGGCCTCTCGATACAACGAGGATCCCCCGATGACGAACAGGCGATGGACGTTGTTCTTCGAACCAAAGGTCTCTACCGCGTCTTTCAGACTGGGACACAAATGTGTTGAATCAGTCAGTGAGGGTGTTGCTGTGTTTTCGGGAAAGCTGGTGTGCTGTTAGCCGCCACATCAGAGTGATTGGAATCGACGCACAGCTCATAGTCATCGTTTCGGCTGAGTACGACATTAGTCCGCTTCTTCAGCGGTCTAAACTTGCGCGGGATACTCTCCCAGGTTTTCCTGCCCATGAATACCGCGTTCACCTGGGCAGCGCTGGGTGTGTTCGTTGTGACCTGGCTAAAGTACGCCAAATCTTTAGGGATGTGCCAAGGCATCGTGCCGCTCCGTCCAATACCATTTCTCGTTGTTGCGGCGACGATGAGGGTAAGAGGGGGCATAGTTCAGGGTGTGATCGATCAGGTGTACATACTGACACAGTTTGCTTACGTATGGTAGTCGACTTCGCGATAAACCATATCGCTACGGAGACAGACATATTTACTAACCCCATCTCTTCCACTCGCTCCCCGTTGGGGGCTTTACTTCGACCGTTGATTTCTTAACTTCCTCCCAGTTTGTGCTGAGCGTCGTCCCGCCACTCTCCTGAAAGCTCTTCATCATCGCACGTCTCGTGTCTTCGTCTGCGTCTGCAAAGATCTTCTGGAAAAATGTATTGACAGTGCTATCGCCGCCAGCATTGGCGTCCTCCTCCGTCGACTTTTCCTTGTCGCTAGCGAGGATATTCGTAGTGATACCTTCCCAGTTTTTCCTCTTGTGGCTGATCGGAATCTCTGACACTGATGGCGTGGCGGAGCTTGCAAGTGCTACGAAAGATTGCGGGCTGTCAGAGCTGTAATGCATAACAAGTTGAAACAACATACGATCGGGAGCTTCGCCAACAAGATTTCCCCATCGTCCCTGGACCATCTTAACGAGTCGAATCTCGACTTTGACCCTACCCACTGTGTAATCGCTCTTGGTAGTGTCAATCTGACCCCTTAATGGCTGAAATGACAAGACACTGTCTCCGTTTCGGTAGAAAAGCTGCATTTTATCAGCAAGAAACGTGCCCACGGAACACGTTGATCCACCTTTCGAGGTTCGAAGTGCACTGACACCACTTCAGGATCAGCCCCTCGGTCGAATACCGAGAGGATCAACTTCTCATCCGTCTCATAGAACTCGTGTCTGAGAAGAATGAGTCGTTACTGAAAGTTCAGCTGATATTTTTGCATACCTGAGGGACGCCATTCCAGGTCATTAACTTGTACGCGAGGCACCGCAAATGCAAGCGGATCGATATCAACTCCTCTGCCGCCCTGACTTTGTATGGAAGTCACGTGAGCGTGCCCTCACACTTCTGCAGACTGCGGGGGAAGGGTCTTTCCTCATCTATAACATATCCCTGGACAGACCGTGGCACCTGTTGCACTGCGAATCGAGTCATGGTTTGGTTGGCACTGGTGATTATCATTTTCCCTCCCTCAGACTGACACCTCTGCAAGCTCCGGCTGCAACATTAGTTCCCTTCTCGATTATGAGAAAGAAGTACTCGTTGCGGACTACAAGCACGAGGTTATCACGATGTCCGATAAGACAGAAACTGTGGAATGAAGGCAACACGAGAGTAGAATCCTTAACCATTTCTTACCAGCAGCAGGGGACACGCCAGTGCTCCACTGCATGCTGCAAAACAGGCACGGGAACACATGAATCCGGGTGCGTCGGTTAGAGTAAGCCAACCAATCATCGGCTACATCCTGGTGAGATCCATGACACCCCCTTCTCCCAGTGAACTGCGCCGCAATTTATCTCGCAGAGGATCGGATCTCGACTGTGGACATTCATCTCTGCGCTTAGTCCATATATGTTATTGTAGTATTTCTTTAGGTGGCAACTGCACCAACATTGACGCAGATAGAACAGTATACTGAGAGCGCTCTGCCTGAGGAACCCGTACTCACTTCCGGAGCCAGGCCTACTGTACTGCCAATCTGCTCTATGTGCAATGTATGAGGCAGTAATACGTGTTCGTAGTTGGTGTGTATCACGGAAATAATTGCTCCACACTATTTTGTGTAACTTTGTTTACTTCACTCGCCTTCTGATCTCCTCGACCAGACAGTAATCGACAGCCGTCCATCCAATCCGTTTGTCTGGTTGCGCCGAACTCCTTCTCGCCGTCCGCACCTTTGGAGGCGCCGGTAACATGGCAGGCTCTCGCAGTCCCCTTGGTTTTTCAGGGCCACGGCAGTCTGAGGAGTGGTACGAATTCCTGTCTGGTTCGGACCCACGGGAAGTGTGCAGGAATACCTCAAATACAATGCTTGTGGGCGAAGACACAGACATGCCATACCCAGATACCATGCAAGCCGACCGTTCTTCTTTTGATTCTGCACCTTCGTACGCGACACCGACACTATCTCGAGTCCCGACGCCGTCGCCTTCACACCCGACTCATCAATTTACTCCGTCTACCTCAGACGTAGACGGTGAGGCGACATCATTATTGCTCGGGAACTCCGGGGGCTACACCACTGTCCGGGACGGGGGCCTTAGGTGGTGGAGTCTGCATTCACGTTCGCGCAGGAGACGAAAACAAGAAGGAAGGATATGGAGAACATTCAAGAAGGGTGTAAGGCGGATCGTCCGACATCCATGGTTCCCTCGGCAACCAATAACTATTGTAGGATTTTTCATCTTCCTTTGACACTACGGTCAAGCTCACCCTGGACAAGATTTTCGCTCTTCTCCTTTTCACAGTCTTCGCGATCTCGCTCACACTGTTACTCATGTATATCCTGAACCCTGACAAGGAACCGTTACCCTGGCAAGCATATTGTGCTATTCCACCCTCATCATCTTACCCTCCAAGTTATCGTGCGCCACTGCCTTACCCGTATTTGAACCCCCTTCCGGAATTTTTTCCTCCAACATTTCCTCCGGACGACTTGGATTTTATTCCACCAGCAGGAATACTCCTAGGTGTTTTCTCCATGGATTCCGCGCTGGAACGTAGGATGCTGATAAGAACAACATGGGCTTCGCATCCTCGTAGTCGAAATGGTGCAGGTGCAGGTGATGATGGATTTGGGACATCACGAACAGTAGTACGGTTTATTCTCGGCCAGCCTCGGAAAGATTGGGAAAGACGGATACAAGCTGAAATGGAAAGTGAGTATGTTCAAGCACGCGTATCCCTTGGCGTTGAAGTTTGACGACCTCACGCAGTGTATAATGATATTATCATTTTGCCTTGTCCGGAGAACATGAATTCGGGCAAGTCATATGCCTACTTCAGCTGGGCTGCCGAAAATGCATGGGTACCCCCTGTCTATGTCAATACTTCGATTCCCGTGCCATACTTTTCCTATTCAATACAATCGTTGCCGGCACCTCGTCCTGCTCCCCACGATTCACATTTCGCTTGGGAGGACTACGCATCAGGCCATCCTGAGCCTTGGGTACGGCCAGATTTCGTTGCCAAAGTGGACGATGACGCTTTCGTAATGCTCGCGGAACTGGAGTCCAGGATGAGGTTAGAATTGCATGCCAAAGGGCATGGTCCATTTGGTTCTCCGGACAATGCTGCCCTCGTCACTGCAGATCCTCCCAGTTCCCGTCTTCCCCCTTTCCTAGAGCCAGGCATTAATATGATTCCCAAACGAGCTGACGTTATTCAGGATCCGCTGGTTTATTGGGGCTATCTTGTTAAGGATCTCTTTATGGCTGGCGAATTATATGGCTTGAGCTGGAGTCTCGTTACTTGGGTATCACAGGATACAGCCGTCAAGAGCCTAACAAGAGGTGCCGAAGACAAACAAACTGCGAAGTGGATGGCTCTGCACCCACGAGCTACTCAAATCCGATGGGTGGGCGAACGATGTTGGATATATGATCATCCCCGCGCTGGCACAGTGTAAGCACAATGTCAATTCACACCTTACTGTCTCTTCCATTAATGGCCCCCTCGTAGATACTCGCACGGCTTTCTATTTCCCTCTCATGCCACGCGAGTCAAGCAGTCTGTTCTGTCCTGGAAGGGGCTAAAGAACAAGTTTGCTGATGCTCAGAGTTCACCGAATATTTCTTATAATCCCACACCTTCCTCATGGGCACATTCCACTGTGTCGACGTTTGGGGTGCGCTATCAACAGCCAATCCAGAATATGACGTTGGTCGAAAGCGTGGAGGCACTGGTAGAAGGGAGTGGCATGTCCAAATTGCGTGAAGGTTCTATCATAATAACTGGTCGTGTCAACATCTAATCATTTTTATTATTAGGGATGGCGCTTGAAATAGGATATGCGTGGCGGCACAGGGAAGGTCGCGTGAAGCGATATGAGAATAAGCGTGTCGGCGGAACAGTTGTCGTGCATTTCATTAAGAAACACGCTTGGTTTATGGAAACCGCACTCGCTTTCCTTAGAGCCGACGACTACTCGGAATCTGAGCTGGAGCGCACCCCTAGCGGCGTACACAAAGGAAGTCTTAACGCCGGGTTTTCGACCGTTTGGACGGATGCAAATGCGTTCAAGCACACGAATGCAAGCCTGCCGTGATGCTTGACCCCGAGCGTTGGATGACACGATTTACAACCAACCCGGCTTCGTCGTTACGATGTACACTGAACTTTCTTTATTCGTTAAATTGTTTGGAATTGTACTACATTCACTCTTTGAATTTAGAGTATACCAGACTATTTGTGGCGGAGCACTACCTGAAACGAGTATCGGAATGGGAACCTTGTTAATAACCATCTAGCGCCATTGTTGGGGACGTAGGACCACCGTTGGCTACCGTGAGAGGGTTGGATTCGTGCAACTGGTCAAGCACAGCTCTTCTGATAGGCCCTTCCCACTGTCTGAACCAGATCCCCTCCCTTAAACCAACCAGTCGGATCCGTGGATCAGAGACACCAGCACATTCTGATGTTCGCCCACAGGCGTTTTCGGCTGGTCGCGCATCTGGAAATCGGCTTGAGGAAGCTTTGCAGTCACCGGTACATTCCCGGGATGATGTGACCTGTTCGACACGCTTGAGAGCATATGCACCTCCGCATACTCTCCAGATCCCACCACCCCGAGGGTGAAAGCGTCGAAACAGCCACAGGAAGGGATATACGAGGGTGATGATCAGTAGAAATTTGATCCATCCGCTCGAGAGTGCTCGCGACAGAAAATTATGTGATCGGACGGAGATTATCGAGCCGAAGGTTTCATATGAAACTTCGAGATCCCCCCTGTAGTATGTGGAGATTATGACGGAACGGGTAGCAGCTTTGAGAGCATCGAAATCCCAGCCATAAATAACCTACGGGGAATCAAACAATGGACCGACCAAGAGGAAGGCATTGGACGAACTTTATGGTACTCGAATTCCTTCAAGAACTTCCTGCTGGAGCAGTAGTCGTCCGCCCACTGGCGAAGCGTCCACGACGATTTCAAGACGCTATTGTCGTGCATAACTTGTGGTTGGTCCTCTCTCCATGCATAGTTACTGCTGATCCATGGAGGAAAGCCTCTGGAGTCACGCTCGTTATCCCATGCTTCCTCAGCCTTCAGCTCCGCCCTCCTGGCCTTGCGTTTGTCACCACCGATACCGACTTCGTGGAACATACAGCCACGGTACGCAGGGGCAGAGTCTCCTACCGACCAATGCATAGGCCCACCAAAGATGTGCTGACCGACGTCTATTCTAAAATCAAAGTCAACAACTCTTTCTGTATATTGCTCAGTCCTCAGGTCCGAGTGGTCCTCATGCAGTGGGCGTACGAAGCGGGTACGAGTTTCTTCATGTGACCCCCGACAACGCAGGAACATTCGAGGCGGAGTAATTGCCTGAGAGAGCAAAAAGCGATAGAGCGCTTCACCTTTTTGCAGTGTCAGTGACATGGGGGTAGAACTAGACTGTTGACGGACCATCCTCATTCAAGTGAAGGTCATGAGAGACGACGTCCCCGGATCCGGAGATGAAGTAGGAGGCATTGTAGGGGGCGAACTCCGGGGGAGCCTCACCGCCGGGCGCAGTGTATGCCTCATGTTGAGAGAAGTCGAGGAGAACCGGGTCCCTTGCGCTCTGTTCAAATGGAGGCGGAGGTTCAGTATCAAGGGGGAGATGGGACGCGCTCGCTTGAAGAGGTGCTTGTTCTGGTTGGTTTGGTTGAGGGATGGCCATCGTATTATTGCATGAATCCAAAACCTTTTTCCATGCCACACGCACGTCAGCTTCGAACCGCAGCCTCCGTACAGCGTTGAACGTTGACGGAGGAAGTTATGTATATTTAAACCTGCCAAGACCAGTTCTAGAATGGGCATCGACGGCAAAGGCCAGCCTGATGCATGGGGTTTCATCGCCTCGTAGCCTGCGCAGCCGACGGGCGCAGGCAGCTCTGTCCTTCACGCAGGTTCAAACGACGCACCACGACCCGCAGCCAACAGTGATTGATTCAGGGCAGAGCTTGCCTTACTCAGTATTCGGGCTGCAACTTGAACCTGGCAACTTCCCGCTGCCCATCACGCTTGCGCCCGGAATTCGAGGCGTCGGAATGATTGTCTAGCCCCATTCACTCCACAGAACGACTTAGTGAGCCCCTTCCCTTCATCTCTATTTCGGGCGTGCTGGCTCTACCCGCCGTGCCAGACTTTTGTGTCCCTGTTAACTCGAGCTCAACGCCTCTCGTTTATTGGTGTTCCAGATCTCGGTCTCATCGTATTGCCAACTTCTCCGTATCCAACGTCTCGTAGCGCCTGGTGGCCCTTTGTGAGACTCTTTTTTCTTGCTTTGCTTTACTAGCTGGTGGTCCTCTTGCTTCAGGCTGTTTTCTGGTTTAGTGCAATCCGGATTCTACGTGAACCTCACTTCTTCTCGTTACACGCATCACTCTAATCGTATGTCCTCAACGCTGGCCGCTGGCACTCCCATTTCCGTTGCATCCTCTGTGTTTTCCGACGCGTCGTCACCTCCATCTGTACCTTCGAGCTACAGTCCATCTTCTTCTGGTGTGAATTCTGTCTCCTTACTTACTTCGGTGACCACATCACCAACCACTCCTGTAACAACGTCGGCATTTTCGGAACAATCTCAGCAATCGTCACCGTGCGTTCGTGTTCAGCTTTTGAGCCTTCTCTCCATGAATCATTCGCAGTGTTCCGCAAATCACGATGGCAGCAACAACTGTGGCTACTAGCACAGCACCGACTTCGGCAAGCCCGTCCGTGTCCTCATCCACCATTCCGCGAGCTTCTGGAGTTACATCAATATCCTCTTCTGCTCTATCTGCGATAACCATTACCTCAAGCAATGACAGTCAGTCAGTGACATCAATTTCGGAGACATTTGTCCAGCCAACGACGACAGCTCCAACCACCGTCCAGTCGTCAGCGCTGACACCGTCCACCCCAACCACTTCCTTGCTCAGCACGACCGCTGCTTCCCCGACTCCGTTATCAACTGCGCCTTCCACTTTCAATACGCCATCCACTAGTACATCTTCTTTGTTGCCCTCCGATCCCTCAACCTCAACTCAAGGTTCTTCTTCAGTGAGAATTAACATGCCACTGTACGAGTATGCTTTAGCTATCCGGCTGTAAAAGTAGCTTAACGCTATTGGTAGAACGACGGTGTTAGAAAGTACCACTACGATCTTCATCACAAGCACAAACAGCCTAGGACAAGTGGTGACGAGCGTGCCTCCGGTGGTCACCGAGGTGATTACTACGACAGGAAGCGGTGGGATAGTCACCACAGTCACACAGGCTGTTGTCAATCCGACGCTTGCTCCAAACAACAGTACCACCTCGGGATCCTCGTAAAGCTTTTTATAATACTCTTACACAACAAGTACTGAAGCACATCCGCAGATTTTTCAGTAACACAGGAGCTGTCACCGGTGTGTTTGTAGTTGTCGGTCTTGCCAGTGCCTCCATCGTGATGTGGATATTATTCGCTATACGCCGTCGCCAGCGTATGAGACGAATTGAACAAGATACTGCTGTTGAGGCTGCCGTCGCCGCTGCAGGTTTAAATCGGGCGCCTTTGGATGATGACGATGATAATGGCAGCCCACTATCGCCAAATACATATCACGAGCTTTCGTCTGGGATGGGCCAACGAAGCACTCTTTTTGGACGACGTTCCGACTCCCTGCCGACTTCCGCCCGACTCTCGGAGGTGCTCGATGACCCTGCAAGGGACACCGCCAGTTCACACCCAGGGGGCCCAGTGGATCACCGCGCGAGTAGCCACCCAGAAGGATACATACCAGCACGTACAACAAGTCCTACACCTCGGGCCGAGCAGTGTACCGACGATCTTGGTTCGTCTCGCGATCGTAAGAGCTCGTACGGTCACACTCCCACGTACAGCGCGGGCAGTTTCGAACCTCTCCTGGCGAACTATGCACAGACGATGTCGGACCAAGATACTCCCACGGAACCGCCACGGGGCCGCTCTCTCCAGCATTTGGGCAGCAGCTCTATCCCCAACAGATATTCGTCAGACGGAAGCCCTGCGGGTGGGTCAAGAAGAACCAGCCTGAAAAGGCAGAACTCATCTGACAGCCCTGTCCTCGGAGATGAGGAGGATTATGCCCGTCACGTGCTGATAGCAAGTATCCGCCACCCTCCATCGTAGTACACTGACCGTGATTTCCAGGTTCGCAATGTGCCTGATAATCAAAGTCAACGTTCATTATAATCAATGCGCGTCTTTTGGCGTTTATTTATGTTACGGATTCTTGGCTTCAAAGTTACGCCATTTCCACCTAGGTCGGATACTGCACCTCGACACATTACTTAAATACCATGCAGAACGCATCCCCAAACTGCTACCATCGACTCCGCAACATGTATATCATCCTCACAGATGTTTATTGGACTTCTCGTGGACAATGCTCATGACCACTGTTTTACTTCTGCCCTGCTCATCACGTGCCTGCATTTGCCCAGGTCTTATCGTTCTAGAATTAGCTGCGGGTCCTGCATGGATCTGGCAGTGTTGCTCATTTCATATATCTCACCCACAAGGCAGCTCCCTGCGCGTTATAGGCTAGCAAGTTTTGCCGTCCTCGTGGAAGCATCCTCCCTTCCGCTTAACGTTGATCTGATGTCTCCGCCACCTACGGTATCCAAGGTCACTGAGCATGGTAATGCAGCATAGTTTGGGTGCGCCATCCATATGGACTCTTCGATCTCTCACGCGTGCATCCACGAGAGGGAGACTTTAAGCCCCCCCCCCCAGCTACGGTCATCTCAGTTCGGTATCCCGTGAACGGCGAGCATATTATCACGGTCAGCAAGACTACATAACTGCAGCTGGGATCGTCGACACGCAGAGGTCAGTTGTTGCCTTTACCATTCCCCCCGCGAGGATGTTAACCATCAGGGTATCTATATCCAACTCCCGCCCGCACCCTAAGTTTAAGACCATACCATAGGATTGAGCTGCATTATCGATCCACTTCGGACCCCACTTCATCTCAAACACCAAGGCTTGAGACCCCTTTGAGTGCGAGGGTGCACCTGTTTGTCGGCCAGATCCTTACCTGCGATACTCAACAACTGGTGTCTTACACAGGAGACCATTTCCCCCTTAGCTCACGGTTCCATGAAAGGTGGACGTAATGGGTCCCCCCCAAAAAAAAAAAAAAAAGAGGCAAATACTGGCGTCTGGATCCACGAGAACGGGTACGCGCTACCTGCACTGGCTGTATGCTAAAGTACGTTAATCCAAAATATCCCTGAACTAACGTCGTTATGTCAGGACGGCGAGCAGACTATAAAGTGTACCGGACCTTCACTGCGGAGAACAGGATCACGACACTCCTGTTTGGCGGTGTAAGCACGAATCAAGTACTTTTCAGCTTTACATTTGTTCTACGTGCCACAATGATTGGAGACATGTTGACGCATGCTTGGTGGATACGATTGGGTATTGATCAGTGCTATCACAACGACCACCCCGCTGCCAGGAATTCGGAGAACATTATCTTTTACAGTGTTACAAAGGCGAGCATAACGCATGTGCATTTAATAGTCATTATGTTCTAACTGACGGCGCAAGGGTTATCAAGGTCACCGTGGATTCATACAACTGAATATGATCGCAACGCGACATGATTGAGCAGATAGGTGGACTCTCGCACTTCGAGGGCAACTGCTTACACATTTCAATTGTACCACGAATCCTGATCGATAGATCGCGTACACCAAGGCAGGGCGGGTTTGCACTCTGCAACTGCAGTTGTGGTACGAGAGAGTTGAAAATCCATTCGAGGGAAGGATGGGAGTGTCAGCAGCCGCAACTCCGAGTGCACGGATGATTTATGCTTCTCATCGTTCGCCAAACTGGGTGGAAGGAAACTGTCGGACAAAGAGGAACTTGGAGACACAACAGCATCAAAAACCGTTGAGCTGGTGGGATTCCTAAAGGAAAGTGATGGGGGGTTGGTGGATGGCGTAGAGAGACGCGCGGAGTATATTATAAACCTTTCCATATCATTCTCTGCCCCTGTTGAGTCTCTCGGAGTGCGATCTACTGTGAAATAGTCGCTCAAGGGGCCATCGTAGTGCAGTCCGATGCCGTTTGTTGTATTGACTGTAATATTGACTGTAACAACCGTCCCTGGGCCTCCACTGTGGGGTAGTGGATCACTCCCATCAGCGCTGATCATCCTCCGTTGTAGAAAATCCCTCTTGGAACCAACATCTCGCCTAGGCAATCGGATGGCCATGAACATCCTCTCGCGTGATCGCCGCCTCCGACAGTGCCTCCACGCAAAAGACAAGCAGATAAACATAGCCGCGAAGAGGATGGAGATGGTTACAGGTCCCGATGACAGCACTACGATTATTGAGAAACCTACCAAAAGCAATGTCAGCACAGGTTAACAACTAATACGTCGATACTTGCAAATTGCCATTCGAAATTATCTGCGTACTTGTCGTCGAGGCGCCATCTGGTAGGGTTGGGGTTCCTCTGGATGTAGGCAGTGGTTCCGAGACATTTTTGTTTGCACTCGCCACGACGGGGACTGGAGCCGTGGTGGTGCTTGTCAGTGCAGGGAATATATCACAGGGTACAAAGAGCGGAGAGAAGCGAATGAGAAAAGATATGCAGAAGTGCTGCGAGCCGCTGCAGCTGCAGTGCCCACCAAGGAGCTGGATATTGATGGCAGTGAAGATATCAGTAATAATGGACTGGGTACTGGGTAGAAGGAAATTTGTTTCACTGGAATACGTCGTTAAGATGCTTTATACCGCCAAAATAAGTCATGTATTCGTGTATTTAATGAAAAGAAAACATTTGAAAGGCAACAAATGCTTACAGCACTGATGAGACGCTTGATATACCATTGCTTGCAGTAGGCGTGACAGGCGGTGTGGTTATTCTGACTGGAGACGGCACACTAGAAGTAAATAAACGTTGCAGGAATCCAGCGAAAGAAGGTGAAGATGCTCATCACTGTTGGCACAGCCAACGATGGAGAAAAACCGAAAGCTACTGTTGCAAAGGAAGTTGGTGTTAAACAAGGTAACTCGTCGTTCGTAGGGCAAAATCAACGGAAAGGACGGCTCACCAAAGAGCCCACTCATCAGTCGCAGTTAGCCAAGAGAGGCCCTACACATTCCTCTTTTATCGACACGGGATCATGACCCCACGAAGACGGGTTGAAGAATCTCGAGTTAGGGTTATTTGGATGCTTGATATCTGCGTGACTGGACCCCATCGGGACATCCTGTAGATCTGTAACAGTAAATGTGCACAACCAGGATCAGATGGTTATCGCACGTGATACGGACCAACTCGAAGAGCTGCCATCGCGCCAAGGCCTGATAAGTTATTCGAGAATTTTCAAGTGAATGTATGATAATGTCCGCGCAACTTCACGAAGCGTCTAAATCGAGCGACTACAAGTAGATAAGTGAACAGAACGAATGCACATTAAAAATGCGTGTCGAGAGGAAAGCCGACTAACGAAAGGCGGTATATGCAGAAAGGGTATGGGAGGAATGCAAAACAGAAATACTGCACACCAGGTAGGCGTATGTACCTCGCCACTGCAACAAGTCTGCGAGAGAGGTAGACATGTCGCCACTAACAGCACTTGCCTGATGGGATCCAGTTCGTCAATCGAATTTTATTCGATCGCTTTCTCCGGGTTCCACTTAGACTGCCAAAACTGAGGTGACTGGAACTCGTTACTCTCCGGAGTGCTCGATCCCCATAACTGACACCGCTGCCTGCCTTTTCCGGATCAAGAAGACCCGACTCTATTGACAAGAGAATAGATCGCGCAGCCAGCAAGAATGGAGCCTCCACATTGTCTCCAGTCAGAGAGGATGCTTCAAGAAAGTGAACGCCTGGAAAACGAAGTGAATAGAAGCGAACTGGTTTCAGAGAAACAATGGTTACCATTCTCAGCTGCCCATCTACTCGCTTCTGACCATTCCACCTCCCGATCTTCCTCACGGTCCGATTTATTCCCGACTAAAACCGCGACAAGATGTGGACTGGCCAACGTTCTTGCATCGGCAAGCCACTTAGATAAGTTAAGAAACGTCTCGCGGCTACAAAAGATATCAGTTCGAATAAATCGCGAAGTCGCTCACAAGAACTGACTTGGTGATGTCATAAACAAGAATCACGCCAGCAGCACCACGGTAGTAACTTCGTGTGACTGATCTAGTTTCAACGTTCATTGATCATAGAATCCGAACAGCACGAACCCACGCACCGGAAGCGCTCTTGCCCAGCTGTATCCCATAGCTGAACAGTTTAGATGGTGAGTATTGAGCTGCTGAATTGAGCTCGAACTCTGACCTGAAGTTTGATTCTCTTCTCGCCCAACCTGACCGTCCGACTAGAGAATTCTACCCCGATAGTATGTTGGGAATGATCCTTGACTGTATCAAAATCAGACACGACAAACGACGAGAGTGTAACGATACGGACAAGCATTGTGCGTAAAATGATGAAGAAGACAGGATTTACCCGTTCCAGCCTCGCCTAGAACGAGAGGAGCAGTTCAGTTGGGAGTGGTTGACGAGTATGCTACCCACTGACCTATGATAATGTACTTCATTAGGAAATCTAGAAAATGGTGAGTGACCTTTACTACAGCGGTAGAGATAACGGACCGTAAGTTTCTAGGAGTTCTGTAGCATCAACATTGTATTCGTCCAGCTCCATCACCGTGCGAGTGGAGCGGTGCTGACTGGAAGCTGAAGGGAGGAGAACTAGAGTGGTTGTATATTCCCACGATGAGAACTACCCTTGGGCTACATTGAGGTGTCCATATTCACCAACCCTTCCAAGGAACCCAAACGTCGACCACTCTGTCTGCGCTACTGTCATCATCTGAATCCACAACATAGTACCAAGGGTGTCCAGCTGCAATTAAGCAGGCATGCTGTCCAACAATCCGGATAATTTCCCCTATTCTTAGTGTCCGGTCGGCTCGCCCAGAGCACAGGTTCGCTGGCATCTGCTCCAGTGTCCCATGTTCTTGTGAGACCCTGCAAAGTCTCCATGACTTGCCGTCAACTTCACCGAATCCGGGTATTCGTCCAGTGTCCTTGCTCATAGCAATTGCTCCTGCGTCACACATGGCCTCGTCCAAACCGTCACTGCCCCTCCCCGGGTAATATGATATGACTGTCGCAAGCACGTGCAGAGAGATTCTCGGGCAGTCAATGAGACTTGTGTGAAGTTGCTGGAGGTCCAACATAGGATAATTACCTGATGGAGAGGGCATGCTGTAAGTGTCGACTGCTGATACCCTTGGGGCTGACCTACCCGCATGCAACTCAAGAATGCCGTGCAACTGAGAGGCTACTCTGGATCTTGCTGAGGCGCTGTGTGCAGTGGGCGTCGAGCCCACAGACAGTACGAATGGTGAGTTGTGACAAGTGTTTTGGGGTAGGTCCGCCAGAATTTCCAAGGTCATGGCCGCAGCATCGTCGACAAGACGCACCTCTCCCGTCAGATATGATTCTGCCTGCTCAAGAGACGTAGACTCGTAGGAATTTCCTGCGTGGGCATAAAATCCGTAGACAGAAATGACAGGGGAAGTAAGGACCGTCCTGATGAACGGCTTGAATGACTCGGGATTGGGCGATGTACCCGCACGCCTTTAGTGGTTGAGTTGGAACTGACTGGTGTAGAAAGGGTTCACATAGGCATACTTTTGACCCCCATCCATCTTGATGAATGTAGACCATTGCTTTAATCTTGCTTGCTGTTTCTCGTATTCTTCGAGAGACTTGATTTGCTCTAGGTTATCCACAAGGATACGGATCGTTCCCCCGTATTTGTTCATTTCCTCGTTGAGTGCGGTTAAGTCGTCGAGCTTGTTCAAGCCCACTGGAAGACCATAGAGCAACTAGCAAGATGTGGGGAAAGCAATACGAAAAACTATGAGCGAGTACTGACATCTTTCACAGTCCCGTCGGCAACCAATCCACCCCTCACAACCTCCCAAGCCTCCATCAAAGTTGAGACAATAACAGCGTTCGTCTGATCAATACCTGACACAAGCTGCAGCCTTGTTCCCTCGACAGTCTACACAAAGCTTAGAACGATCAACTTATCCCCGGGCGATGCTGTGGATCTATATACCTTGTGTGTCTTGAGGTGAGCCCTGAAGTTTGCCCCCCAGTCCTTTGCATTCTGGTGCATCCTTGCACAGTTGTCTTTGAAAACAGCACGATCGACGACCAATGCTGGAGTTCGCAGTTCGTTGAGAGACTTCCCAGCAAATTCTTTTACCAGGGCGTCCTTGTTAGGTGCCAGGAGTTGCCATGGGGTGTGTGTTTGCTTGATACTTTCCATGGATTCTGGGGGAGGGTACCAAACCCACGCTCCAGCGCATTCTCGGATGCATTTTGGTCCAGCTAAATGGGGTCAATATGACTCGTGCATAATTGTCCCTCGCCATCATCGACGTTCAACACACAATGGTTGGACAACCAATCGACCCAAACATTCTCCCACGTCTTGATCCAGAGTATGTGGAGTTTCATAACAAGTACATCGCACACCTCCCAGCTTCACACACTCTGCCGTGGGATCCAAATATTCGTAATAAAGAGACCGTACCAGGAGCTGCAGACATCCTAAAGGTTGGAAATGTCAAAGATTACGACCTCAGTAAGGTCAAGGTACGTGTTTTCACCCCCGAGGGATCCCCGCCAGAGGGCGGATGGCCGATCTACTGCTGGTATCATGGAGGTCAGTGCTTGTTCCATCTGACGTCCGACGAGGTGGCGCTTACCTGGAGCAGGTGGCTGGACATTAGGAAGTATTAGTGCAGAGAATGCCTTTTGTTCTCGAATTTGCAAGGGTAATTCCCATCCTCGTCTGGTCGAGTACCTATACCTTACGGACGACAAACTCTGAACAGGTGTTAGATGTGTGGTTGCTACCGTCGACTATCGTCTTGCTCCGGAGTACCCGTACCCCGCTGCAATTGAGGACGCTCTAGAGGTGCTTCAATGGGTCCATGAGAAGGGACAGTCCCTCCTTGGCATCAATCCCGCTCAAATCGCGCTGGGGGGCTCATCAGCGTAGGGGAGCATTCAACTTATCAGGTTTAAACTGAGTGATTGCACAGCGGCGGAAACCTCGCAGCTATCATATCTTTGAAGGCCGCACAGCTTAGCACCCCTATCTCCCTCGTATGCGCGCAGTTAATTGTCCCGGTCACAGATAACACTGCCCAACCTACTGGAAGCATTTATCCGTCGTGGAAAGAGTGTGCGAACACTGTCTGGCTCAATGCTGGCCGCATGATCTGGTTCCGGGACCTCTACGTACCGAACGAGGCCGACAGGACAAAATGGGATTGTTCCCCTATATTTGCCCCAGATGGACTACTAGCGACAGCGCCATCTACATGGATTGCTGTCATGGAGCTCGACATTCTTAGGGATGAAGGTCTGGCGTACGCAGAGCGACTGAGGAAGGTGGCTGTGTCTGTCACTCACAAATTATATGAAAAGGCTCCCCATCAGGTTCTAGCTATGGATGGTGGGTCACCCCTCGCTTTTGGGGCAGTAATATACCTTACCCCATCAATTATGTCCATGGGCTCTGGGTTACACAGGGTCAGTTGCGATCTCTCCCCATACTAATGGTTGCTGATGGTGTCATACAGTGTTCTTGCCATTGGCAGAGAGCTGGTAGCCGATGCGATCGCAAATCTAGCACAAGCGTTCGGAACACCTGAGCTGTAGTGTTTATCTCTGATGCTGGGTTGGTTGCCAGGGACGAAATTATGGTGGACAGCATCATTCAAGTAATATGAAGTGATCAAACAAATAGCGGCAATAGCTTCTATCTCGATATTTGAATTATATCACCGGCCTGGATGCAGGTGCAAGCTGGCATAAGTTCCAGGACAAACTACGTGAAGGTTTATACATGCAGGATCTCATCTACCACAAAATATTGCTGGACAAAGTTGCTCAAACATTGTTTCTGTCCAGTCCATGACAATCCTCTCAAAATGGAGGATTTCCCTCTGACATCGAGTATGAGGCTAGATGTCTCCTAGAGCAAGTTTCCCTGAGTTTGTCACAGGAACCCCTCCACCAAGGAGGGTTAGTCCAGGCACCTTCAGGGCATGTAGTGTTAATTCAAAAAATAGGATTGAATAATTCTGGGGAGGCTGACATACAGTAACACGCACAGTAGAGGCTTCTAGGCCGCTCCAAGCTACTGATCCTTTGGACGGAAGTCATGATGCAAATGCGACGTCAGGCGTGGGCAACAGGAACTCAGGTAATGCGAGAAGTTGTACTGCACCAACATCTATTTTATTTGATTGTCTCTGGAACGCTTGTGATTAAATCACCTGATCTTGGTTCGCCTTTGTGATGCCACTAAGTTATCGTAGTTGACAGGACACTCAATCGTTCACGCCGACATCCTTGCGGAATGTATGGAACCTCGCCCCGGTGAGGCAGGCTGGAATCGATGGTACTTACTATAAGACCAACGACCACGAAGCATGAGGGATACCCAGATAACGCCGATAACCCCACTGATTTAGAAACAAGTGTTATGTAACAGGATATTTTGGATAAATACCTCCGCCCAGAATTGCATGATATCGTTTTCCCACAGGCGGGGAGGGAGACGTGCCAACGAAGCTGAGGCAATTCTAGGGGGAAGGCACCAAAACCCATTTCACGAATTGATCTGCTAATTTCGGTTTACGAGACAATCTACGAGGACACTTTCATTGAGGACAAAAACTCATAGTACAGCAGGAACAAGAAATCAATCATAAACCTGCCTGTGCGCGATCCCGTACGAGGTATGTGCAGGAAACACTTTTTGAAGGTGGATCGGGAAAATCCCTGTAGCTCAGAAGAATTAATAGAACGCGCGTTCAAAAACGTGTATTCTGCAATGCATCAAGTTAGGTTAGCGTTGCGTGTAAATTTATTGGTGAGCCATCATGATAGCGTCTGATATGAACGTGGCAGCGACTTGTCGCCCTCCAAACCACCGCCCATTCAGTCCTTGGATGGCTTTCTTTGCAGATTCGATGGTGCTGAACTTCAGGTATATCTCGCCCTGTTTTCACGGTCAGCTTGACGTGCCAAGCGCAAAAAGAGGTGCTGACCTGACTATCTTTCTCGACCTTGATACCGTCAACCTGGCCATACTTATCCTCGCATTCACCTTTGACATCATCGGCAAGGTCCTTATCCCAATCGCGCTCTGTTTCTCTGCGAAGACATTGAACAGGTTGTAATGGTGCAATCAGGGTAAATACTGACTCTTCCGGATCGAACATATGCTTCAGAAGAACAGAACGTGACTGCATGGCCTGAGGAATGTTTGGTTTGGTACTGTAATTTCAGGGTTCTGGTCATAATATGCTAAGGAATGGCGAAGAAACGAGCATACACGGGCAGGGGCTTGGGTGTAGGCTCGATTCTGGCAAGTTTCTGCATTAGTGCCTGACGTGACGCTGCGTTCAAATTACCGCCTTGAACACGACAATTAATAACCTATCACATATATTGGATTAGGGTGGGCTCACCGCCAGATTCATCCAAGGAATCTTGCTGAGTGTACTTCACCGTGCCCTTCTCATGTACGGTATTTACTCGCAGCTGGCCAAATTATAAGCCGAGCTGTATAGAAGACCATATAGAGACACGTACCGTCCTCCCTGCAAGCTCAAAACCCTCCATTTGCTCCAATGCCATCTTGGCATCATCCGCTCTTTTGTACCTGTTAGTACGACGTAAGCATGGGCCTTGATTGACGTTGAGACAATAGGCTTACTGCACGAATGCATAGCCCTTGCTTCTACCAGTCATTGGATCCCTGTGCAGGTCAACAAATTCCAGTTCACCAAAAGGCTCAAAGACCTGCTTGATATCGGATTCCGTGAGGTTAAAATGTAAGGAACCGACATATAGTCTAATGAAATGACTCGTATTAGCCACACTTGCAGACGTTTGTCCGAGGAAAGTGACCCACTGCATTGCCCCGTGGGAGGCGTTGACACCAGGTGGCAGGTTGAGATTCCTAGAACACAGTGTGAGCTAAATGCAATGAGCAAACAATACGCCTGACCCGTCTCCTGGATGAAGCCTGTTCCTTTCTGATTCAGTTAACTGGACCACGATAGGCAAACCCATTACGACTGTGCCGCTCAAGGCAATGGCCTTTTCAACTAGATCTATGGAACGGAATTCTACATAACCAATGCTGGAAATGGATGAGCAATCCGTTACAATATTGTAAGCAAAATGCTCACCCTTTAGATCGACGAGAAATCCTATCAGTGACAATGCGAGCATCCATGACGGTCCCTTCGCCCAATTTGTCTTCAAAGAAGTACCCAAGGTCACGCGCCGTGAGACGAGCGGCAAGCTGAGAAACAAAGACAGACCGAGCTTCAGAGTCGTCCTCTTTAGGTTCATCGGGGTTGTAATCTTCGACAGGGGGATCATATTTCGGGGAGCTGCGTCTGGAAGCAGAAAAGATAAGACATAGTGTATGAGAAAGCGGAGAACCTACCTGATAGGCGGGCTTTTTCTTAACAGGCGCTTGTCGACCTCATCATCCTCGAGAGGAGTGTCATCAACGGGAGGCTTTGCCTCCCGGCGCTCTTTGTCTCTCCGGTACCGCGGCAGATCATCAAACTCGTCACGAGCGTCCCGTGTCCTCCTGTCGTCGTACCTGCGATCACGTGAGCGATCTCTGCGGTCAGAGGTCCTGCTCTGAGGACTATCCTTTGGTTGGCCGACAGAGGGAGGAGGAAATGAGCCATCGATTTCGTCATGTCGCTTTCGCTTGGATCGCTCTTCCTGGTCTCGTAGTTCTGGAGATTCCTCGCCTTCGTCCCTCTTTCGGCGTTTCTCCTTCTCGTCGCGATCTCTGTGGCGACTTTCGCCCTCCCGCTTATCACTACCACGGTGGCGGCGCTCCCTATCCCTCTCCCGGTCTCTGTCCCTGTGGGACCTCTCGCGAGACCTGCTTCGTCTGTCTCTGTCCCGATAATCTCTTTCACGACTCCGCCTACGTTTTTCTTCGCTGTCTCTATCTCTATCTTTTCGTCGATCTCGCCGGTCTCGCGAATGCGACCGGTGAGAGCGCCTAGTGCGGTGTGTTTCTGTAGAATGATTACGGGACCTGGGGAACAAGACGAGTAAGCAAGCCCCGGTATGTCTGGAAGAAGCTGAAAAACAGACGATTTTCTGCTTGGAGACATATCAAAGTCCATGCCGTTGCTCGACATTGCAATTCTTGCTGGTAGCTTCCACTGGTTCGGGTTCAAGAGAGGTGGTATAAACACGCGAAAACTTCGTTTCCCAACACCTGCACAGCCACCGGAAACCTCAGAAGTCTACAGAAACTTGCTACGGGAGACCAGCCAGCGTCGCCTTCACCTGTTCCTCTACCTGGACGAGCCCCACCTCCTCCGAGCTTCTGTGCATCTTGTCCGAAGCATTGGCCCTACTTCTTCCTCGAGGTCGTCCTCGATTAAGCCAAAAGCTCAGCTTTCCCGTTCAGAATATTTGGTAGTGATCATGGTTTCAATGAATGCACTCGCTAGCGCTTGTGCAAAATTTCCAGAAAGTGTTGGCGCATCGCCCTTCCATCAAGGGCCAACATGCCACTCTACCGCTACACCTTTGAGCTATCTTCCGATGAATCAACAAAGACATCAGACGTTAACTGCGATTTATGGGTCCACCTGCCTGTATTGTAAAACCTTCGTCGGCTACTCGTTTGAAGAACTCTACAGGACTCCTTAGACATCTGCCTAGAAGTCCCTGAGTACACTAACAATGTTCAAGAGGTCGGGGACTCACAGCAGAGCGCCTTGTCGGAGCATTTGAGAACTCTAAAAACTGAATGTCTCTCCGAATGACATTCCCAATGTTAAGCCATAGTGCCTAAACAGATTCATCAAAGTCTCTTCCCGCGCAGAGGATGTGGTGGCACCCTATAATAGCTTGAGAAATGCAAGCGTGCATGCCCAAGTCTTTCCGGTCCCATCTTCCGTGACAGATACGAAGCAGGAGAACCCCCAGCCCTTTTCATGTCATATAACGAGCGGAATGAAGAATCAATCATACTCATCATTCCGTCAGTCGCTACATGCTAGCAGCGTAAAGCATGTGCAACTACCAGGGAGTAACCGCGACTACATTCTGACTCGCTTGAAATTTGATGAAACCAAAGAAGACATCATATCCGCTAGCAGCGACGATGGTTGCATTGGGCTTTGTCGTTTGAAGAATTTTGATTGTTGAATACACGAGGTTGCACAAGGTTTATGAGTCGACGAGAATGTAGTGCTTCATGTGGATCCAAGTGTCAGTCAGTAAATCAAAATAGGCCTGGGCCAACTGAAGCATCGGCTGCTTTGCAAAACCCTGCTCAACTATGAGACCTTTCGACGTCCTTGTGGTTTCAGCGAGGGAATCCATGCGATTAGCAATCAGAACTTGCTCGCCTAGAATTCCCGAGCCGTGCACATTCTGCGACACCCAGATCGGTATCCCAGTCGCAACCATTGTTTAAACGAAAGGCTAGGACGTTTGTCATTTATCGAACGCGTGTTGCATAGCATCTTCGCTTGTGGAATAATGGTCCGGAAGCCGAGCGCGTGATGGAAGGAACTGGACGCATTCATACAGTCCGACCATGCGAAACCTCGATTCGACAGGGACGTTCAGTACTACATGCCTATCGTGTGGTCATGCTCGCAGGGAATACGTCTAAACGAACCTGGGGATAGAAAGGATGAGACCAGCATGTCTTGGGAACAATGGGGTATGGTCCGACATTCGACCGCTGGCATGTACCGCGTGGGTGATGAAACCATGAAGTACATTGCTTGGATCATCAAGTCCTCAGAACTACTGGCAGGAAAGATTGTGTATATCGCAGGCGTACCGCACAAGCGTACGCTGTTGAGTCGGGTGAACATGGAATGGAGGAACCGTTTTAATTTTAGATTGCTTAGGGGACCCACAGAGCTGGGGTCTCCTGTTGTTAAACCCAGAGACCAACACAGGCAACGGAGTGGTTGGCATGTTTGATGGTAGGCTGAGTGAGGCGGACACCTCCGCGACCCTACACCGTTGACGAGTAGGCGGGTACGAGTTCCAGAGACGCTGGCCAGGACCCAGGACCATGACGAGCAGCAATTTATCGTAGTTGTCCCGCATCAGCATTAATGCGAAGATATGACCATTTGTTGGGTTCCTGATGCTGTCCGTGAAATACGTCGAGGTGAGTCACTGGACCTCTGGCAACACCATCAGTATATAATGCTACAAGCTGCACTGGCAGCAGCTCCCAATCAAGCCGAAGCCAGAGGCAGACACCGCAGGGTGGATCAGTCAGAATCACTACTACTTCTACGCTCCTCGCTGCTAAGGGATTTCGTATGTTGAAAGACGATCTGGTATTTGAATCTTGCTGCTAGTCACTAACCTGTCCCCTATGTGGAACATTCAGCGTAGCAGGGGTTGGCCAAGCATTGTTTGCAATTGACAATGTGGATCTCACAACTAATTCCTGAATATACATACACATATCCCACCGAGGATCTCAAAGCGCCGTGTCTGAGCACCTGGTCATTAGCGTGGAAAGGAACAAAACAAGGCAACACCCACAATAGTAATACTCGTCAATCAATGGTATCCAATCTCTGATAATCATGCTAAAAGCACCAATTAGAGGCTTGGTAGCAACATTTTCCGCGATCGATTCAACCTTCGGTCTGGAAGAGGATGGAATGGAATTAACCAATGTCATATACTCCAAAGGAGTAAACTTACCGCGTGTATGAATCCCACACGGATCCACGAAGCAGGTACCAAAGCAGGTCCCGGTCCCTGCGAGCATACTCGTCCCGTTCCACAGCCGAAGAAGGAGATGGGATCCGACGCAGGTTGCGAGATAAAAGCTCAAGGGCGAAAGCAGCCATGATGGCGCGGTCTTTGCGCTTTCCCGTGGTCAACATGGTCACTGAAGGACTATCCCGGTGAGGCCCTTCTGAGTACAACCGAATGACTTACCGTAAACAAGCGGACGAAGGATGTAAATAACCTCAGCCGTCCAATCCTGGATGGACGTGAGAGGTTTAACGAGTTGTAAGGAGGGTCTGACAGAAGTTGTTGTCAGCGCTTTCGGTAGAAGATAATCTTCTACAGACGTATCAGCGCGTCCGGGAGGAGGAGGGGTAAGCATGAGTGCAGAGGGTTGTAAGGGAACGCGATTATTCTTGAGGTGATCTGGAGTCAGGGATGGAGACGAGGAAGGTGAGGTTGGGGCAAGTGTGGGGGAGGAATGGGTGGAAGATGGCGGTAGGGCGGCAGGGTCAACGTCACGTTCGGGAACGGGGGGAAACAAAAGGGGTCTGTGAGTAATCCTTAACAGGATGAACCGAAGCATTGCCCTAGCAAAACAAGTATCGAAGCCTGCATACGATGTATCTAGAAAGGGCTTACTTGGCGGCTTCCAGAAAAACGATGCCCCGCCATCTGGTTCGGGCGGACAACCTACGCCTCATAACCATCTCAATAAGGAGCTGAGTGAACCTGACGAGCTCGAGTGCTCGAGCGAGCCATTTGTAAAAGGCATCCTTGTCAGACCATGCGCGAGTGTACTTGGTGTGCAGAGGAATGGGGAGAATGGGCTTCCACTGCGGATCACTCCTCACGATTCTCGCGAGTAGAGTGTCATGATACAGACTTATGGTGTTCAACAGGGCGGATACTGCGAGAAGGTATGTCTGGTTACACGCGACACACATGAACAGAACCATATGACTGACGGGCCTCTGAAGCAAGGTCGGCATCCTTGAACCTTCCCGGCAAGAACCAGGTTATGGACCTGAGGGAAGATTCAAGTGTGGATATTGTTGAGACGTTCTTGACAAGGAAGTTTTCATATTTCGCCAACGTCAACGACATGAGGGTGGTGGATGTGCTGGAGGGAACAACAGGCACTTGCGAGGGGATTGGGAAATTTCCACGGACTCGAATTCCGTGTGCCGACGGCGCTAGTCGCTGGACAGGGTGAAAGGGCTTGCAGATATCTGTGAGACGTTCCTTCGATGCCCGTAACGGCGAGTACGGTGGTGGGGTAGATCTTTGTTGCGATGGTGCACAAGTGAATGGTGCTGATAAGTATACAAAATTGGTGTCCAAACACCTCGCTTACTCGTGGCAACCTACTGGGACGTCCCACTCCATGGCTCTTTAAATAAATCCTTCCCTCTTCCATCCAGTCTATCAGATGCGTCGAGACTCATCATCGAGCTCTGTTACCCTCCCTCCCCTCGACTACCTGCGACCCACTCCAGTCAGAGGTCAGCTCGAACCCCATGACGAACTCACCAAGACGTCCGGCTGCCGTTTTCTTCAATGTACAGATACACCCAACGAGCTCAGGGTCAGACGCAACATCTATACTTTTCCTCCGCTCATATCTTTTCTCTTAAAGGTGTTACTACCTCCTCGGACTGCCCATTTGTACGCTCTCCTCCTAAAGGCAGAGCTAGTCGAGCTTGAGAAGCAACACGACGCTTCTTGGGAGCGTATCCTCGACATCCGTCGCCTCAAAGACCGCATGATCAGGAAGTGTCAGCGGCTCGCAAAAGCTTATAGCGCAAGCAACGCTGAAACTCACGGGGCCTTTCTTACCCTCTACGCCCCTCCCGATTTTCGCGTCAAGGAAATGGAGAAATGGATTCGACGCCAGGAGGGTTCTGATGTGCTAAAGAAAATGGCTCCCCCCGATGTGTTCAGACAACGTGGCTCATTTTGTTGTGATCGTTGCGCGAACCTAGTACCTCACCACCACACCATATCTGGTCGTCGTTCCTCTGTGCAAACGACTCATTCCCGCCGTCTGTCTTTCTCCGAAAAGTTGCCGTCAAAAGGAACTACACTCTCAAGACGTCCTAGCATGTCAACGAATGACGTGGAAAGCATTACTCCTAGACCCCCTTTACTTGATACATCATCCGTCGTCAACGAGAACACTGTCAGAGGTCAGGGAATTCGTGCCGAAGAGCGCATATCCATGCGCACATCGAATCATTTTGAGGAAAACATCGCTTCCCATGTTACCGGTATCGCAAAGAAACGTCCTCAAGTTCACGCCTCAAAGCTTAACCAAAGCTCAGTCGATAGCATGAACAGGTTCATGTCAGAGAACAAGCTTCAGGAAGCCAAGCGTTCTATGCATACCATCGTCGAGGGTTCACATGAGCTCGAGACAAATCAAAGCAGTCATTCATGTATTGAGAGTCTTTTCGAAGTGGAGTCCCTTGGTCGTCTCTCCATTGTGTCCCCGGACCCATTACCTGTTCCATACCATGGATCTACCTCGGCCGCTTTTATGGAGATATGTGACAGCCCTACAGATGCAACACGTCCGGGAACCAACAAATCTTTTAAAAAGAACTCGTCTACAGAGGATAGTACCCCCTCACCTCCGTCGGAAGATGAACCTATCACAGGTGACATGTCTCAGCTCGACATACCTCGTAGACGAAGTAGCCTCAAGCGCAGTAACTCTGAACTTCGGATGAGCATGGCTTACTCGACGAAGACCGTGTCATGGGCAATGGACCGAGATTGGGCTCACCAAATGACAAAGTACCAGGCTGCGGCCGCTCAGGTGGAACATGCTGGTGGGTGACTCCCTGTATTCACTCTTTCCTCTCTTGACACTACGTAGACGAAGAGTGGGGTGTCGTCTGCCAGAACTATCGGGAAGAGCTCGCTGGTCTGAAAGTCCTTCGCCGTGACGTCGCGCAGACTTTATCACGTCTCCGTATGGAAACGGAGAAGCTCCAGCGTGAAGACGAAGTCATCCGGGATCGTGAGGAGGAGCTCTGCCGGGGGTATGAGGAACTAGAGCAGAAATACGGACAGTACCGCGCAAAAGGTGAGAGTTGTGGTTCGTCGTTCGACACCCGGACTGACGCAGCTACCTTCGGTTCTTCCGACAGTTAAAGCCGTTTTGCAGGAAACGGAGCAAGTTCTGATTCTTTGCGGGACAAAACGGGATGGAGAACTTCAAGGATCCTAAGGCCATCTGTTTACTCTATCATCCACCACTTAGAGCGACCCACTTAAAATCATCTGTTGGTGCCCTTTATATATTTTCCTTGGATGCGCAATACCTTTGTACTCCGTAGTTCTTCTGGTTTTTCTTATGCAGTCGTCGGCAATTATCGGCGCCATCCAATTTCTTGACCGACCTTGGACTCCTGTTTGGACGAAGACCGGGTCGTATACCACACACAAGATAGTAGTCGAAGAGACCCACAATCGGAGTGACATATCCACCGATGAGAATAATAAAATGCATACAACTTGACAATATAGTTCTCACTATGGTACATTTATTGCGTAATCATGCGGACTCGCATGTTACTTGTAGTCCTTGGTGAGCTCCTTCAGGACAACCCCAACGTGGCTTTCATGGGTGAGGCTCATTAGCCAGGAAGTAGCAGACGACCAGTTATCAGTAGCGCCATTGGTATTCTTGCTCATTGTAAGTTGAGCCTGAGTCTCCCTGATCATCTCCGTTCCCAATTTAGTACCAACGCTTAGAACTTCCTTCGTTGCATTCCACAGCGTGGTTTCTACAGCAGTAACGGATTCCACTTGCGCAGACCCTTTTGATTCCGTTGGGATATTCCTCCCAGGGACAAAGGGCCAGTTCCTTTTCATTTCTTCTTCAAGGGGAAGCAGGCTGCATACCAACGAGGGATTCTTCTGAACGTTTTCGTGCAGTTGCGGGATCACGCGATGTTGATCAAGTACGGACGGGTGAATTGTTTCGTGCGTGATGTCGTCGGTCTTGGTAGGGAGCTGGCGTGTATTTTCTAGAGTTAGGGCGAAGATTCCAGTACGAGAACTATCTTTGGTCAGAGGGTGAAAAATGGCTGTCATGTACGAACTCACTCGTGCGGAGGCTGCTTGCCCCAAGGGGCGACAGTCTCAGGAAGTGATCTAATGTACTTGAAATCCACGGCAAGTATGTCTCCGATATTGGCCACCATCCAGGTGAGCGTCAGGTCCGATAGGTCATGATCATGCCAACCACCTCCAATCTTTCCGGTGTTTGATTAGAAAAGAGTAATACCAAGACAGACTATGCTCACATCGGAATGTTCACCTGGTTTCAACGTCGTGTCACTCAGTACGCTCCAAGGGAAGTACTTCACTTACCAGCGAACCAACACTGGGCATGACGTGTTAGGATCATGGCTTGAATATTTGGATGGCGCTTACCTGCTTCAAAACCTGTCCTTTGCGACGGCCACCCTGCGTTTGCTCAAATTTATTACAGTTCTGCGGAGGCGATGAATGATTGGATTGTGTGATGGATAGGAAGGGCTCTCCAAGATCAAACGAATACGCACAAAGTCGAGTCTAGTTTCGTTGATAGCCAGAGCCTGATACGCCTGCTCAATGTGTTCACCAAGTTCTGCGTTTGGGAAACCAAATATCGATTTGGTGGATGGTGACCGGCGAGTGATCTCCTCTGGTAGCCCAACGGAACCGACAGTGTCGAAGACGCCAACACACCTGGTGAGCGATTAGGGCAGGTTCGCGCGATGGTTCATTGGCCACCTACTTGATCGAGAAGGTATGATCGTCAGAAGCAGCTCGCAGTTTCCCACGAGACGTAGTGGAGGTCCAAGGGACAAGCTCATCCTGTAACTGTGCTATTTCTGGAACACATCTTTCGTCACAACCACCACATGGCTCAGATCTGGCCTCGAACGAACCTGCAGAGTCATCTGACTTGCCCAGTTTTTGATACTTGACGAAAATGTCCGCAAAGGAGTCCATATCGGTCTTGTCCAAAACCCCAATAGCGCCCTACATAAACAAATTAAGCGCAGAACAACATGTTTGGCAAGAAGAAACTCGCGATGAACATGGCAACCATGCGCGCTGTGTATGCACCCTGTCGACTTTAGAGAGGTAGAACACACATGCCCAAGTGCACTCACTCTCGAGAACCCAAACAAGAAGATCTATGACATGTAAGTGGGTATCACATCCGCATTGAAACTGCTGGGCGTACCTCGTCCCCTGGGTGGAAATTCCTATCAGGGTTGAAATTAGATCCCTGCCATTGGACGCCCTTCAAGAGGACACTCACTGTGCAATGAAAGCATATGCTTCTTGCACCTTCTCCACTACCCGAGTCCGACGGTGTGAGCCATTAAACACTGGTACCGCAAACGATATCTACCTAGTGATGCTCCAGTGGCGCCTGTGGAGTAGTTGAGCCGAGTTTCACTGGCATGATGTATGAAGGCTCGCCTTGAACGTATTCTGAGTAGAAATTTGGCGAACTTCCTATGCCAGACTGATAGAACACGATCTGCGGTATTGCAGGTTCGCTTTCGGAACAGGACGAGCGGTAAGTCGTCACAGCAACATGGTCGAGTCGGGGGAAAACGACATACAATCGTTCATCGTGATGGTTGAGTGCGCGTGAAAGTTTCTAGGGCGGAATGTCACAAGGTTAACTCGACTTGTCCGCCCTCAGCCTGTAATGTGTGTTACCCACCAGAACATTGGTGTATCTCCAACGATCTTTTACAACGACGCCGTCTTGCCACGTTCTGCCATGACCAGTTAGACTACTGATTTAGTGGACCGCCACTGATAACACTTACCCGTCACAGCAGACAATAATTCTCTTCTTCGTCTTGAGCCGCAAACTCGACCCTCCTACCGCAGTGTCCACTGGTTGAGCATGGTCGAAGGGAGATGTGGGAGACATGACAGGGATGGTGAAAATGACACATCCTTCGCGGACGTATTTATGCAAGACCCGACAGCGGGCGCCAACTACATCCAACTCAAGGTTCAATCGCACGGCAGTGCTAATATTAGTTAAACGGCTTTCTAGGGCAGATCCGGACTTGCTGGAGAATACTTGTTTAGATTCAGGTACCCACTTTAGCGCATGAGAGGAGGGGCTGTGTCACTGGGTGGCGCGGCGGAAGATGGAATGTGCCATGATGCGTGATGCATTGATGCTTGCTGTACAGCCAAATTGTTGCGCGCGAATTCCATTTGGTAATGCAGCACTACCAAAACCAGTATCTCGGCTACCTGCCCAGCCGAAACTCGGCACCCGAATACTCATCTAACGCTCGACAAAACGCCGTCTCAGATATGCCGAGCGCTTCAGAGCTCGACAGATCAATTTTTGGGCTGTCATCTGGATGGGTGCGGCTGTGGTTACTCTAGTAAGGTCGCGGCAGACTAATCGGCCTATCACACGCACTGGAACTCGGTAAGAGTATTTTGCCATGGTGGAAAGCCGTGAAGCTCGATCGGAGGACACGGCGTCGTCATACCGCCTAGGTGGTGGATTATCATCAGATCAGGCGGCGGAAAACCCCCTTTCCAAAGTTCAGAACATCCAGTGAAGAGCAACGAGTGTCGAATCTGACCTTCCAGTATCATAGCCAGCTTTGATACAGTCAGTTTATACGGATGCCTGCTAGGCGTCATAACACCTGACATCGAGGCACCACTAACAAGACTTTGCAACAGCGAGCGGCTAGCTGCGACGACGGCAGGTTTACCGGAGGCACGGGACGTTATGTGAAGTGTCAAGTTGCTGGGTATGGTGGATGCACCTTTGCCTGACCGGAATCAGAGATCCTCATCAGGTGCAAGGACGTAACGCACTTTTCCATTGTCTACGAACAGCAACATTCCGACGCTTTCGAAGACGAGAAAAATGCATCATTGTTATCATGTTCAAGTCCGCAGGAGGCATCGCAAGTTCGGGCGAGTGAGACCTTGATCCAGAAGACTCCGAAAGCGGTGGTGTCAGAGGATACTCGACTTCCGACTCCCCGGTGTCTTCCGAGCTCTCGTTCACGGCGAGGATGTGTCGGTGTACGTTCTCAGAACGTCCTTGAAGGACACCTACATATATGCGTTCAAAATGTTCCGTTCGAGTGTCAGATATGCATACCGTAGCGATCATAAACAGTAAGCGTCTCTATACCCAGTTCTCGACACCATGCGGCAACACTTTTTAGGCACTCAAAGAATGCTGTTTCCGTTCCTTCCACAGGCATGTCGTTGCTTGCGACGAGGTTTAAACAAAGGTGTTTTGGAAGCTTGCTGCGTTGGGCTCTCAACGGTTTAGGTTGCCTCCTGTCGAGTCTCTGTATCCACGCGGAGATAGTCGTGAATGCAGCATAGAGAAGGTGGATGAGGCAGAGCGCCCAATGAGTCGACATCAGGCGTTCGACATACGCAACAAGCAGAACCTCACGCTTGTTGCTGGGACCTAATAACTCCAGTGTCACGTGGTAGTGAATACGTGGAGTCGACTCATTTGCCATGATGGTAGCAAAGGCAAACAGATAACTTGGACAAAATCAGGACAAAGTATCCATATTCTACGGCTCAGAGAATAACAGGCTCTCCCTCAATAGTATTCTTGATTTTCAATAAAATCGTTGTCTTCCAACCATCCAGCTTGGTGACCTGGTCATACTCGACGACACATCCTGTGAATGCCTGCTGGTCCTCGGCCTGGATAGTGTCGATGATCGCGTTGATAAATTTACACTCGCGGGCGGACGCGAACGTAGGGTCCTGTGACATATACTTCTGTATGTTCCGTTTGGCGGTAACAGAGTCCTGCATGGTGTCGGATGGGTAACCTAGGTCTGTGTGCTGCACTTACTTTCATAGCCAAAGCGCAAAGACAAGCTCTTAGCCAGTATTCCTTGACACTGTACTTCGTGAGAGCAGATGCAAGTGATTGATCCGCAACCTGCTCATAGCGTTGGATGGCTTGCGGATATTCCTCCAGCTCAGCATGGAGGTCTGCAGCATCTTTGTAGCATGCATTCGCAGTGCTGCAGATTATCAGCGTACAGCCACCGCACATGCGAGACTACAGACGCAGTAGCATCCTCTTGAGAGTACCAGTCCCCGGCTCGCTCGAAGCTCTCGCAAGCTTTCCGAATGTCGCTGAGTTCTTGTTGATATATTTGTGCAATCTCTTTCTCTCTATCCGCAGCCTGTCGAAATCGACCAGAGGCAGTCAGGTGTGTTATTGTCTGAGACAGGGCCTGGATCGCCACTGGAGGACGTAGATTCAGTACTTTGGGCCGTCTGGGGTTGTAAGAAGTGAACTTACAGTCGGGATACCCTCGTTTGAATGCCTTGGCGGCGTTCCACCAGGCATTTGCAGCCTCATTTATTTCCTTGCACTTTTCTCTGCACTCGGCTTCTCTTGCGAATGCGTCGCCCGCATCTTTAAACTGCTTCTCAAGTTTGAAGGCATTGGCAGCCTGTTGATAAATATCACCGGCTTCCTCGTATTTCGTGGACGACGAAGAAAACCACCCCGTAGATGAATTAACCTTCTTGTCCGCTTTCTCCAAGAGTGTCTGTGCGGTTGATTTGGATGGCATCGCGGTCAGGATGCAGCTTGGAGTCCTGGATGGAGCACGCAGCTTGAAGCATCCATTCCGATCAAGCCCTGATCACGTGAAACCATACAGATAAGCGCCGTGCCTCGCCAGCATTTCAACCATCTGTCCATATGTCTGCCCTTCTCTCAGGTTTCGAACAGGAGCTCAGGAAGGGTCTGGAGGAGTATCTAGTAAAACAGGGTGAAAAGTTCTCGTATGGCACTGCAGGTTTCCGAACCTTGTGAGTGCACCTCACATCATGATCTCGCCTAGATCAGAACTGAAGGGAATCTAGAGGGGACAAGCTCGAATCCGTGCTCTTCAAGGTTGGGATTCTCGCAGCTTTAAGGAGCAAGTCGTGCGGTGGCAAGGCCATCGGCGTGATGGTCACTGCCTCGCACAACCCAGCTGAAGTACGTCTTATCCTCTCAACTGTCGTATCACTCAAGCCCATCCACGCAGGACAATGGAGTCAAACTTGTCGACCCTCGTGGAGACATGCTGGATACTTCTTGGGAGTTGCATGCTACTAACTTCGCAAACGCGTCATCACCCGACGCGTTCATCGCGATCCTCGAGGGTTTCATCCGGTCCAAACACATACCACTAGGTACCCCAGCCAAAGTTGTGTATGCTCGCGATACACGCGCATCTGGCCCAAAGCTGGTTGCAGCGCTTCGTAAAGGTCTCGCTGCCATGAGCGCCGAGGTCATAGACGCCGAGGTTGCTACAACGCCTATCCTCCACTACTTAGTGGATACCATCAATACCACGGCACAAGAGCAGGACCTGAGCAACTTGATAACAGGATACTACCTCAAGCTCAGCAGTGCATTTAAAAGACTTCTCGTCGGTTTCCACTGTTGATCAGGTGGGCCCCACCACTGACTATTCCAACAGGCAGACAGAAACACTTCAGCCCACTTGCTGATCGATTGTGCCAATGGAGTTGGTGCTCTGGCTGCGAAAACGCTCAATGATTTTCTCGGCGAGTCTCTCACCCTTGCGTTGAAAAACACCTCCATAGAAAGTAGGGAGAAACTTAACAAGGATTGTGGCGCCGACTACGTCAAGGTCAACCAAAAATTGCCGCCGTCTCTTACATCTGAATTGGTTCCTGGACAACGTGGCTGTAGTCTGGATGGTGACGCTGACCGCCTGATCTATTATTACTTGGATAATGGTGGCAAGTTTCACATGCTTGATGGGGACAAGATTACGACGCTTGTTGCAAGCTTCATCGTGGGATTGGTCGAGGACGCTGGCCTGGAAAATACTCAAGAAAAGATCAAAGTTGGTGTCGTCCAGACAGCATATGCTAACGGGAACTCCACCAAGTACTTGTCGGAGGTGCGTGGTTGCGCCGCGATGAGACAACCCGCTTACTCCCGTGCAGAGGCTTCCTGTGACATGTGTTCCAACTGGCGTCAAGCATTTGCACCATGCTGCAGCCGAAAGATATGACATCGGAGTGTACTTTGAAGCCAACGGCCACGGAACTGTCTTGTTCTCGTCATCTGCCCAGCGTACGATTGCATCTCACGAGCCGTCTACGCCTACACAAGCGACCGCGCTCGACCGTTTAAAGGACGTGATTGAGGTCATCAACCAGACCGTTGGGGATGCACTCTCTGACATGCTCCTTGTCGAGGCCGCGCTCTACCACATGTCCTACACTGTGGAAGCATGGGATAAGTTGTACTCGGACCTTCCGAATCGATTGGTTAAAGTCAAGGTCGGAGATAGGAATGCGTTCGTCACGGAGGATGCGGAGCGCCGTTTGGTGCAGCCACTCGGTCTTCAAGCAAAAATCGATCAACTAGTACAAAGAGCAGGAGGTCGTGCATTCGTTCGCCCGAGTGGTACGGAGGACGTAGTGAGGGTGTATGCAGAGGCACAAAAGACAGACGAAGCCATTGGTAAGTGGGACCGGTTGCCCTGGATGCACACTTAATGGCAATTTTTGTTGACCAGATCTTGCGCTCCGTGTCGCCGGGCTCGTGTACGATGAGGCGGGCGGAGACCCTGCGCAGAGGCCAGCGGACTTTAGGTGACACAGGGGTAGACTGATCCAAGTATGTGTACTTGTAGTTAGAGTATGGTTCCCGGGCCGGGCAGTCCCGAGATGTGATTACCGTTTTGCGGGTTCTGACTCTTGCTCATGTGTCGATTCGTGATCTATAAGGGCACATCGCCCGTCCAGTTGTCGCATGTGAGCAGCCTCGCCGTTCCACTCACGCTAGTCCCCGACCACTCGTAGCTATTAACCCGACCGTGCCATTCCATCATAAACCAAGCGTTCGATTCGCGACTACGTCTCGATCATCGCAGACCCATAAACGGAGACGGCTTCGGAGTTGGTGAGTTTCGGTACGATCATCACGTTGCGCTATGCTCAAAGCTCCCACCCCAGGGTGGTATGACACCGTGCACGATGAAGAACTTGGCAATCAACCTTGCATATTCACTTCCGTGACACCTGTCGCTAAGTCCACCGAGTCATGGGGAGTTTTCGCTGACACCGAAATAGGCTTGGAATAACGCTAATCTCATTCGGTTGGCTGAGAAGATCAAGTCCCCCCTCGTGTTGTACGTAGACGAAGATGCTTGTTTCTTCTTCGGACTCTGACCTCTCCAGCGCCCACGTGAGAGCAACAACTACCGGTTCTCTATCATTGGACAACTGTCATCCATTTGTTTTTGGTAAAATCATGGTAAGCTCGATTATAATCCAAGTGATAAATTACTGCTGATAGTTCCGCAAACCTAGTTTATGCACAACGGTGGAATTGCGGATTTCCATCTGGTTAAGCGGAGGCTACAGGCGGAATTACCGGATGAGATATTCAATATCGTGCAAGGAAATACCGGTGGGATGTCCTTCCTTGTACGGAGAACCTGCTCACCTAGCAAGTGTAGATTCGGAGTGGGCATTCGCGTTGTTTCTGTCCAAGGTGAATGTCTTGATGGCGATTCTTTCACATACTGACTCCTCTAAGCTACCTGATGCGAAAGCAAAATCATTCACTCATCAAACACTGCAGCGAGCAATGTTAGACACCATTGTTACGCTCAACAACTACGCTGACCTCACTGGTATAACTGAAGTACGATCCTCCTTTGGACTGGTGCGCAACAGCTTACCCTGTGCTCAGCCCAGCCTGATGAACTTTTGTGTTACCGACGGCGAGAGTGTGGTTGCGACGCGTTATATTTCATCTCGTCACGACGAAGCCGCTTCACTGGTAAAGGACGTGTCCGAAATAATATTGTTCCATAATTTGAGGAGTTTGCAGTGGTTTTCATCCGGCACAACTTTCAGCGAGTCTACGCAAGGCGGACACTACAAGATGATGAAGGCGGACAAACGAGAAAACATCATCATGGTCAGCTTCCATTTCTTTTGTGCCTGCACCAGTGACTGAACTGTCTCAGATTGCCAGCGAGCCCCTGACCTTCGAGAAAGGTGGGTGGTCACATCAAATATGAAGTGTCTGGACCCCGATGTTCGCAACAGCTGATTGGATGGAAATACGAACCAACAACATGGTTGTGATCACCCCGAAGATGAATTTCCTACAGATACCTATCGTAGACAAGTTCTATGTTTCGCCATCCGACCCTGCTGCCCTGAACCGTGGAACGGACTTTGCGGCTGCAAAGGGTCTTCTTAGCCCAAGGACCACGCTCGGACCTACACATCTTAGAGACGCTGCACCACAGCTATCCATTTAGTAGTGTTTGAGTGTATTCTGCTGTGTTTGTGTTTTGTCGCGGATGGGAAGGCAATGTGATTGTGACACCGGCGACTGCCACCAGGCCAGCGACGCGCTCCTTTCTGAGGGAGAGCAACGAACGCACCGGCGAGCAGCATGAATCCTTGGATACTATGGAGTGCGCTCTCCCACACGGCGAGGTACCTGCACGTTTTGCACCCGCCGTCCATCGTCTTACTCGCACCAGGTTGTCTACCGCGTTGCAGATACTACTTTACCTCCCGTTGACCCTCGCAGCGCTCTCCACTCCCGCGTTCCTTCTGCTCTCGTTTCTGCTCTCCGTGCATTCGTTCATCCATGGCACACTTGTCCTGCTTTGCGGGTCGCAGCTACTCTCCATCATGCAGGTCCCTGTGCACCCTTTCCTCCTCGTTGTATCTTTCAACGCCTTCTCACACTCTGCTCACCCAATACTAGTCACCGCAGTCAGCTGGTGGGGCAAAATCTTGACGTTTTCGGGACCAACCTATATAGCCATGGAGGGTCTCTCTAGCCTGCTCTTCGCCCAGAAGGTCGGCCAGGTTGGAAAGGAGTTGGCAGGTGAAGCAGAAGGCTACCAGTTTGGCATCCTCATTGCATCAGCGGTAGCATATGTTGTTGCGGCTTGGTGGATCGTCATGGTCGGTTGTCCGTTTGCCTTGTTGCTACTCTCGCTCATTTTTGCTCACACAGGCGTATCCAGCTGCAGCAACGTCACCACTCTCTTCCACACTGTTGGGCGTAGCATTAACCGCTTTCCTGTTCCTGACAGTGATTGGCTTCCGGCTCCGCCGAACAAACGTCGTGGAATCTTCAATGATCTCTTTATTCCTGGCCTATAACATTTGGCTCTGTGGCTTTGATCAAACGTCATCCTCGGACCCAGCATCTTCATAGTGTGTTGCGCCTATCGCACATACGGACACTATGCACTGAAACAATGACTACAGCGCACCACTTTTATCTAATATCCTTCCTCATCTCCAAACATTGGTCAACTTCATTACGAACACCCTTCCAAAGCCAGTGCTCGTCGCGCTGTTTTATCGGCTGACCATTCTCCAGTTGGCTTCACGCATACTTCCTACGATCGGTGCAGATGCTTGGGAGTCAGATGACTCGACAAATGATGGCTGGGATGGCAGACCTGTACGATCTCAGAGATATAGTTCCTGCGCAAAGCTAACTTGAAATGCGTTGCAGACATCGACGTTAACTCGTTTCTTGCTCACATACCGGCAACTGATATTTGTCATGGTATACTCACATCTGCTAGGTGCGTTTCTCATCTGTGCTTTTTCCTGGAGCTAATACTTCGGCTACATCCGCAGTCTTGGACCCTGCATCCCAAGTTTGGTGGCGCTGGGCAAATGTCATGTTTACCCTCCTTCTATGGTCTGTAGAACTCGTCGTTGGCCCCGATGGCGATGACGTGAGCGCAAAGTGGAAAGTGGAGTAAATTGACCAAGATGGCACCCTATGGACAATGTCACGCGTGTCTCTAAACAACATGCATCTTTCCGGATCAGCAGTTATTCGCTTTCCATTCCGCCTCTTCCTCCCCCATACCTTCGTAATACTCCCTCTTCCAGATCTGTGCCTTCTCCTTCACGTCCTCGAGTATCTGCCCGCATGCTGCGAAAGCCTCTTTGCGATGCGGCGATGATGCGGCGATGACAATTGACGGCTCGCTCACTGGGACGGCTCCTAGGCGATGATGGACGGTGCACGATATGAGAGAGGGAATGTTGTGAAGCGGTGGGTGGTGTGTTGATCGAGATACTGCTTTACGAGCATCCTGGAGGATTTGCACCATGGTTTTAATGGCCAGCTTGCTGTAAGCTTGATATTCCAAGCGTGTCACTACCTTGCCTGCGAGATCGTTTACATGGCTTGTCAATGACGATGTCTGTGGCATGGGATGATACCTTTGAAGGAGTTGCGGGTGGTACCGATGAAAACGGCCGTTGCGCCAGCGGTATCGCTCCTCACTGAACGCACGATTGCGTCTACGTCGAGGGGTTCGTAGGTCAAGACACAGGTGCCACCCTCCCAGTCCTCTCTCGCTGCGGTTGAGGTGCCCGGGTAGGCCATCGTTGCAGAGACGAAATGGTACTGTAAAATCTAATCGCGCCAATAATTAGGCCATCATCATCTCAACTTCAGTCGCTTAGAGTGACCGAATCCTACCACTCCAGTCTTCTACATGTTCGCGACGAGCCATCGTACGCGCGTTTTCCTTACAACCACCTCTCAACTGGCTCGACGTCCTCCACTCTCCTCTACACAGCGCTCATCATCACATGGTGTTCCCATCGACGTGCACCCAGAGGTCGAGGACGCATTGGCAGCTGGTCGTTCAGTGGTAGCGCTGGAGTCCACGATAATCACCCATGGAATGCCGTACCCCACCTCCTTAGAGACGGCACAATCAGTCGAGAACATCGTCAGGTCCACCGGAAGTACCCCGGCTACAATAGGCGTCATCGAAGGTCGCGTCAAAATCGGCCTTCAACCTACCGAGCTAGTGCGACTTGCGACTCAAAATACAGATCCTGTGAAGTTGTCCAGGAGGGATATTGCTGCTGTCATAGCATCGAGGAAAGATGGTGGGACTACATGTAGCTCAACGTTGATATTTGCTGCACTGGCGGGCATAAAGGCATGATTCGTTAATATCAATTCGAGCGCCCCTGGCTCACCACATAAATAGGTGTTTGCCACAGGAGGGTGAGAGGCACACAGCCCGACTAACTCAGACACTCATATATTCACAGCCTTGGCGGAGTACATCGCAGGGGAGAAAAGAGTACGTGCCATTCCACGTCTCTTTTCGGTATCGACTGAGTTGGGGATCCTCGGCAGCAATGGATGTTTCGGCCGACTTACACGAACTTGCTCGTTGTCCTGTCGGTTTGGTTTCAGCTGGAGTCAAGTCGATCTTGGACATAGGGAAGTAAGTCGGCATACGTTTGATCTGTTTGTCTCGAGCATTGAAATTCACTCATAGGACCCTGGAGTATCTCGTGCGTTGCATGCTCGAATACACTTTTTCGGGAGCTTACTCAAGCAATGTCCTTGTAGGAAACCCTCGGAGTACCCGTTATATCGTACGCCGAGTCAAACGACTTCCCTGCATTCTACTCTCGCCGAAGTGGCTTCAAGGTTTGACCATGGGTTATCAATATGATTATGATGCTAAGGCGAGCTTTCCAGTCCCCGTGGAGCATCAATGATCCGGAGGCCGCTGCCAGGATCCTCTGTAAGGAAAATGTCCAATCTCGTTTCAACTACTAATTGACTATGAACCGATAGATATACAGAGGCAGCTCTGCATGTCGAATGGTGCTTTATTTGCTGTCCCCATCCCGAAGGAACACGAAACCCATGCTGCTGCGTTGCAAGAAGCCGTTGAAACCGCTCTACGGGAGTCAGAGGAGACGGGCGTTTCTAGGTCGGGGAAGGAGGTGACACCATGGCTTCTTAAGCGTGTTGGCGAACTCACCGGTGGAAAGTCTTTGGAGAGCAGTGGGTGGCGCATTACAATTATTTCTTTGTGCGGTATTCACCATTGGTCGTAGATGTTGCCCTGGTTCAAAATACTGCCCTTGTCGGTGAGTGACTTTCCTTGGCGGACTTGCACTGTAATAAATAACTATGACACATTAGGTGGACGAATTGCCGTTGAATATGCTAAAATTGTAAGTGAACACCAGGGGGGGAAAAATGTGAGTCACATACCGAACCAATTCAGCATCTTAATCGACGAATACCTAGTATTTTTGCGGTAGTTTCCCCCCGGATTCTTCCGCGCAAATAAGGCGGGAGTTCAAGCCGGTTGAGTGTGGCTCTGGGAGTGCAGCAAGGAAGGATGTAGTTCCCAGCATTCGGAGAGCGATAGTTGCTGTCGTGGGATGCGCCGCTTTGGACATTACCTCACGAGCCGAAGCCCTTATCAAACCCGATCAGAAGAGCACCTACCCCGGGAAGGTGTCGGTATCGTTGGGTGGTGTCGCTCGTAACATTGCCGAGGCAGCACACAGAGTCATGTTTAGATCAACTGGAAGTGATTCTGCGACACTACTTGTGGCCCCAATTGGGGATGACAATTTTGGCGAAGTGATTAGTACCCAGACGCAGTCACTCGGAATGCGGACGGACGGATTGATGTCCATTCCAGGCGGACAGAGTGCTGTTTGCAATCTGCTTCTCGATTCACATGGCGAGCTACAGTACGGGGTTTCCGACATGGATTTTCCGTATGCTTGGGAAGGGGACCAGGTGGGCATGACTTACACTGCCGAACATTCACGGTTTCTACTGGATGTCTCAGATACTTAGCATCCTCCGAGATCAACGCCCTCGACTTCTTGCTCTTGACGGCAACATTTCCTCGGATGTGCTCACCGCTATTGTATCGGAGAGTCTGAAAATGAAGATTCAAAGTATGTCAGTTTAGTTTTCCGGTGTTCATTTAGTGGCCTAACTTCGTCCAGTATTTTTGTAGGTTTCCCTTACTAGCTCTCGTGCTCTTCCACTCATCAGAATTAGTGAGCCAACTTCGGCCGTCAAGGCCCCGCGCATCTTGCCCGCAATAGCCGCCAACCTTGCAAAGTCCGCCCAATCGGTGATATCGTTCGTCTCGCCCAATTTGATTGAACTTGCCCAGATGTATCAGGGTGCCCGCCATGATTCCGACCTGATGTCTCACGAGCGTTGGTGGACTATAATTGACAGCTTTGGGCTGGGATCCCAGTTCCGCGCTGACTTGGCTCAGCTTGTGAAGAAAGATGTCTCAGACACAGCGCCAGATTTGGGCACGTTGTCATTCATAGCCGATAGGGGTATTGTCCAAATGGCTGTCAACCTCCTACCGTTCTTCCAGCACATCGTGATCAAGTGTGGAAAGCATGGTGTTATGGCCGTAATGCGACTTCACCGAGCAGAGGCGAGTGCCTGGGCAGCGCAAAATAGCAGACCGCATCATCGATTTATCATCGCTCACTCTCCGACCTCGCGCGAGATGGTGGTTGTCCAACACTTTCCCCCTCTACAGGCGGCGCAGGGTGTGGTATTGAATTCCACCGGTGCCGGAGATTCGCTTGTTGGAGCGTTATTAGCTGTGCTCGCTCGAGATCCTCATGCATTCAACAGCCCGCTGGCTTCATCGAGGGCGTTAGACATTGCTCAACAAGCAGCAATTCTGACTTTGCAGAGTCCGCACGCGGTGTCACCGTCATTATCTTTGTTGAAACTCCCATGACTACACTACAGCACCATTGTCGAATATATCAGTGTCAATCTAAAGGCCCAGCTCGCACTATGCTTCGTGCTAATCGCAGTCTCTCTTTTTCGGCAAGTTGCACCTTCTTGCGATTTTCCTTTGCTTTTCTCTCATAATATGCCTGTTGTGATTCTTTGAGTCGGAAATGTCCGGGAAATAGGGCATACATACTTGAGCCCCATGCTTGAGGCGCGTAATGATATTGGCAGCCTCCCCTTTGGTAAGCTTCCCTGTGGCCTCTGCAATGCTTGCTCGTTCCATGGCACGTTTTCTTCTCTTGTTGATAAATGTCTTTTGGCTTTCCGTGGCCGGGGCTTGCCGCCACCTGGCACTCCGGAATAAACTGTTCTCAAATCAGCAACTATGTAGAAACTTTGTAGAACACCCGCACGGATCCATACCCTAAAGCGAGTGGCCCACGGAGTACCTTCTGAACCGCATAAGTATCACAACCCCTGATCGCATCAGACAGCGTGTCAGCGGTCAATATCGACCGTTTGCGCATGAAAGGACACAACTTCAACCGTCTGGCGGAAGAAAAGTGCATAGTCGCTTCAGTATAAGTAGCGCGGAAGTGTGCTACATTTCCGTCAGTATTTTTGGTCATATCTTTGAGTCTCGTGCACTCACCTTCACCTTCAGTATTCGGTTCAATTCGTATGTAACCTTTGCCAAGACATTCGAGAACATGTATACCGGGACCACACCCAACCCATGCGTTTGGACTCAGCTTCGAGATGTGGGGCGCCCCAGAAAAGCTATCGACCATCGCGAACGGATCATCATAATCAAGGTAAGTGACAGAAGTCGGCTCAGGTATGGCACCGTAGCCATCTGGTGTGATCGTGACATCGTTCGAGTTGCAGGAGCTGACCGACTCCGCTCTGGCTTTCAAGTCCGCAATGTTGGCATCTGTCCCGGCGATGAGCATCTAATCACCAATGAATGGACCAAAATGCCAACCGTCAACGATCTCACTGGGATCCAGTCCAAGTAGGCTCGGTATCGAGACAATACCAGACATGCGAGAGGCCGAATCCACGAAGTCAATAATGCGACAATCAGTTTTTCCACTTAAAGGTGACTGTCGCATGCCTCTGCCGATCTGCATCATGAGATAAAGGCGTTCGGTAGAATGAAATGCACTTGGAGCTTACCATTTGTGCATAAACATTTCGAGATCGCGTTGGTCGACAAACAACAATGCAATCAATGTTCGGAATGTCCGCGCCTTCCGTCAAGATTGCTGTCGATTGTATCATTGTTCGCTTCGTCATCGACCCAAAATCTCATGCGACGCACCACAATTGACTAGAACAGGAAAGCGACCAGCCTTAAATTCTGTAATCAATGTTCGCCGCTCGTTTGCTGGTGTGCTGGAGTGTAAGTGACGAGCATCAATTCCAAATTCTCGAAACGTTTTTGTGAGCTGTCTAACATGCGCGAGATTAACGCAAAACACCAGGGTCGACTTGCGGTCAGAAGCTGGTGACAGGGCCTGATAAGTGAACAGTGTCTGTTCCGAGGTTTAGAATAACGTACACGCGCGATCAAGCCATGCCTGGACAACGAGGTTGTTGATGGTTTCGGTATTGATGATGCGAGCAAGACCAAATGTGTTGAAGTCCCCTGTTCTGGAGTTGAGAGTGGCGCCTTGCAAGTTGAGGGAAGCTTTGACAGAGGTAAATCGCACATCACATAACCTGTGGTCACTTTACGGTTGGCTTGCATGAGTGGGGGAAAGGAAGGAAGGCTTGCCATTGCTCTTTAATCATGTCGAGGAAATCGCGGTGGTAAACAATTTTCTCAAACACTGACCCAAGCGCGAGGCCGTCGTGGCGGCTGAATGTGGCCGAAAACCCAATGATTGGGATGGAATATGGTATGGAGGGAGGCGCGAAGTGCGGATCGGGGTTCTTTATGTCAGCATTAAAATAAGACAGTATTCGACGGTAGCTAGCAAGTCAGATTGACATGACATTCGTGAATGGGTATGGGATGGGTGACGTACGAAGGGGCTGCGGCATGGTGTGCCTCGTCTACGATGATTGCCCTCAGGTTCTCCGGTCTGAATTTCGCCAGTCGTTGTGGCCGGAGCAGTGTCTGGTACGTCGCCACAGTCCTGCATACGTCTCATTGGTGACTGAGAGATCCAATAACCATGCCTGAAACTCACACGTCTGCTCGTCCGCTTGCTCGGTGGTTGGCACCTTGTTCGAGCTCAACTTTCCAATGGGGGTATGCTTGTTCTGCTTGAGCGGCCGCTTGACGTGCAAGCTCAACACTGTTGACAATAATCAAGCATCCAAGGGCCCGAGACAGATTTGGAGGTGGTGGTATTTGGGAGAGGAGTGTAGTGAAAACTGTGGTTTTGCCTGCACCAGTGGGTAGGGAGACTCCAATGCGAGTGATGCCAGAACGCAGCGCGACATGACATGCATCCAGACAGGATTGTTGGTATGGCCGCAAGACGAGCTGTGGACAGCTGGTGAAGCTACATCGACACAGAAGCAGGATGCCAAGGTTGCTACATTTTACTGGCCAGGCTTGAAAGCATCTCATCGATATGCGAGGACAAGGTGCGCTTAACGCAGCACACCGCAAGATAAATAGACGGGAATTGACGGGGTATTTTCTGCATTCGCACCACACCCGCTAGTGAGAGCATGTACATCGTCCATACTCATGTCAAATGCCAGAGGATTAGGGGAATAAAACAAGTCTATGAAGATGGCAACAAGGGATAAACGAGAGGACAGAGCCAAGGCCCACACGACACACAATGATCGTCTAACCAGATCCTCCAGAGTAAACCTTGCCGAACATGACCTGCTGGAGCTTATCGTATAGCGACAAGACACCAGCACCAGCAACACCACGCAGGATGTTGGCACCAGCACCCTTGAATAATGACTTGGTGCCCTCCTTGGCAATGATTTGCGACCCGGCGTCAAACATCGACTTGTAATGAACACCGCCGCCAGAGGTCATCATCATGCGGCGACTGCAGAGCAAGTCAGAAACGCGTCAGTTGATGAAGGAGCGTTACTAACCGGATAGTATCCAAGGGATACGACGCAAGACCAGCACCAATCGTAACACCCCAGCCAAGGAAGAACGATGCCAAGAACGAGCCCTCAAGGGCACCCACGAGAACCACAGGCTCTACAAAGAGTCATCAACACTAATCGGCCCGACAATAAGCAAATGACATACTAAGCGAGTCGTAGACTCCGAAATACAGACCGCGGTAGACAATGATGCCAACCACAGATGGGACGAAGCCACGATAGAGACCTGCAATACCATCGGATGCGAGCGTCTTTCTGTAGACATCGACAAGGCCGTTGAACTGACGAGCCCCACCACCCTTCGCAGACTTAGCATCATTGGCAAGTCGGGTACGGGCGTAATCGAGAGAATACACGAAGAGAAGCGATGAAGCACCAGCAGCACCACCTGAGGCGACGTTACCGGCAAACCATCTCCAATACCCCTCCGACTTCTTGAAGCCGAAGAGAGATTTGAAGTAGTCCTCTGCGGATCAATGGTTAACGGGGAAGAGAGGAGAATAGAGCAAATCGGCATACTGAAGGCAAAGTTCAAGGCCTGCGTAGGGAAATAACGGATCACATTCGCAGTATTGCCACGCCATAGTGAGACGAGGCCCTCTTCCTTGTATGTGCGAGCGAAGGCATCGGTAACACCCTTGTATGGTGCAGAAAGACGACCTTGCTTAATCTGAAAGACAGGTGAACTAGATGACAAAAATATAATTTGGGTAACGCACCATCTCATCCTGGTTTTGTACCAACAGCTTAATCCGCTCAATGGGTGCGGCTGATGTCTTAGCGACAGCCTACGCATTGTATAATAAGAATAAGATGAAACGAGAAAACGGAAAATGATGCGCACAGCTGAGACACCACCCATGAGGAAGTCAACTGCAGAAGTGTGAGGCGGAGGACAACGGAGAAGAACGAAGAAACGAACTCATGAACTCCTGGGGGGACTTGACCTTTTTCACGTCGGCCATTTTTGAAAAGCTGAGTGGAGAAGGATGAAGATAGAGGACGAGAGACGGCCGGAAAAAGTTTCGCGCTTTTGACAGCCTGCGGGGATTTCCGGAAGATGGACATTCTCACGCTCTTGACCGACACGCCGGCCCATCCCGGCCCGATCAGTGGATGATGAACGTTGAGTAATAGCCTATTACTGTATATCAAAGGTTTACCATACTACTCTCATACATCCTCCTCTGCCCCTTCCGCCTGGCTATGGCCAAACACCAGACCGCGACACAGGTCCATTATAGTTCCCATTGTATTGCTCATAACCGCCGCGGTGATTATCTCCCACTGCAGGTGCCCCAGCCGCCGAGATATATCCCCCATTTACTTGTGCTACATACGGTGAGGGAGGGAGACGCAACGGAGGCAATTGTGGGCCAGGGTATGCCGATGGGGAAAGCTGTCCTGTAGCTCCACAGGCGACAGATGGTCGCCCACTTGCAACAGGGGAGATAGGCGGAAGCGTGCTAGGAACTGACTGCACGCTAGTATCCACCCGCGACTTCTTCCAGATCTGCTCCGTCGGCGACGGCGCACCTGACGGCGCTTTCCGCTTCTCTAGCGAAGGCCGTAGGGATTGCGGCTGCAGCTGCGATGAGGATTGTGACCTCGGCTGTTCGTCCTCAGAGTCGGCGGTAAGGTCGATTACGTCTTCCTGCTGAGATCCTTGTGCAACCGCCACTGCGCGTAGAGGAACCGATTTAAGAATCGAGCTCGATCCGACGCTATGCGAAACCGACAGCTCGCGTTTGACTCGGCCTTCCTCCTCGTCATCTGAATCCAAAACAAGTATCTCGACTTGTTTCTTCGCATGAGCCTTGGCATCCGCCTCTTCATCCGCAGATGCAGGCGACGATTCGCGAGGTGGGGAATAGTGATACGAAGCGACGACAGGATGAGTTGCCCGCCATTCGGGAGACGCAAACTTGTCATCATTTGTGTGCCATTGGCCGTCGTTCTCGACTACCACATCATCGACGCCTTCTGGAGTTTCCTTCAGAATTTGGTCAAAGTACCTGGCAAAAAAGAATATTAGAAGGGGAGATCATCCGGTAATATAAATTCACACCCGTCAATAACTAGATCATCAGGATTGAGAACCTTCTCGCACACCGGACAAAGCCACGTGGTCGTTTGCTCCATGCAAGAAAACCATGATGTCGCATCGAAACACTGTGGGTGAACACATAGCGTCGACCTACATGGTGTCTGAACTCGCATGAAGCTCAGCTGCGAAAAAAAAAAAAATTAATCATCCCGTACAGCGACTTCGGCCAACCCAACGCACCGGGCACTTCAGGGACATCTTCTGCGGACCAGCAACTATCTCATCGTCATCGTTGGACGGCTTAAACACTGTTACAAAAAATAAGCTTATTAACAGAAAGAAGGAAGAGTAGCCCACTCTCCGCTAGAACATCTTGCCTGCTGCGGTATTTGCCCTTCTTCAGCCTATCCACCAATTGTGCAACCGTTGTCACTTCAACAAGGAATACTATCATGTAAAATTTCTTCGCGCATATTAGCAAGCAATTTTGCAATCTACAAACTACTTACCTTGGGCTGAACGGGTTGCTGGCTGTTCACATACACCATTTCAACACGGTTTTGACCGTTCATTCGCACCATTCTGCCAAGGTCAGGAGGTGGTGCAGTGCCAGGCTTCTTCTTGAGCCCCTTTAAATTAGCCTGTAATGCCGTCCCATTCACTCGCACTTCACATGTCGGTGGAAATTCAATAGAACAGAAACCAGTAGGTGCCCTGAACACCGTTGGGTTGGGATTATAAAAGGTAGAGGTGGTGCAGTACAACCGGAGCTGGTACTTGGAGCTGTGTATGTTAATGAGTGCACGCTGGTCCGAAGCACACTTGCTAACGCACCTAGTAGAACCCAGCCTCATAGTTTGTTCGCTATTGAGAGTGAAGGTGAGACTTTGTTGCTTTCGATCGGTTGAGCTTGTCGACTCTGATTAACGATGAATGGGGTGAGACATGCGACAAGTGTAGGTCGAACCTGGACATTCTGCGATTCCAGACACTGATTGATCGACGCGAAAGAAAGGGGATGGTTTGAAGCGCATGACTGATACCCGCTCAGTAAAGGTAGTGTGAAGGTGGATTCATATCTTACCAGGCTTGGACACACCTGGAACCGCTACAGCGCTTACTGGTGGGGGTGGCGCCCGCGGTGGTGCGTATGGGTCATAGCGGCCAGTTGAGGTCGCAGGAAATATGGTCGTTGAACCATATGATACGGGGGTCATTGTCTGAACGGGCTGAACTCCTACCGATCCCGTTGACCGGCTTTGAGAATATCTGGAGAGGCAAGCGCTATCAACAATATGCTCACGGCATGGAGAACAAGACCCCCCGGGACATGCAAAACCGCTGAATAGTGTGATGTCACACGTCCGATGGTATATACTAGCTCAAGCAGACAAGGACGTCCTTGACTCACATTCCAGAGGTGCGGACTTGATAGAGGATAGCCTGGGCTTTGGTCCATATCTCTATATTATTTGACTGTCTCCAGGCGTCCATTTGATGGACGATCCTATCAATCAAATCCTGCTTCTTTCCGGACTTGACAAAAACAGTTTGACACTGATCATTGAAGCCGGTCAAAATTTGCTTGAGTTTATCGACAGTGTTATGCTTGACATTATGGCGCAAATTCTAGGAGGCATCAAATGACGCGGGATACATTCACGATGACTGTGACTCACTTCAAAATCAGCCCACGCATTGTTTGATGCCATTGGATTAGAATAACAAAGTGAGCAGCCAGAGGCAAACACTACGACCACAAGAGTGAACGACGGACGTTTGGAGGAACTTGCGCCTTTTCCAGGTGGCCGAGTTACTTTCAGGTGTCATTACACAAAATACACAAGCGTAAACAAAATTCCAAGACATTGGGTCACGTGTAGATAATCTTGCCTCTGACCACCATCATGTCCGACGATGAGTATGATAAGCTGTCGAAGGAAGAGAGGGAAGCCAAGGACAAGGTTGAAAGGGAGCGGGAAGCTTCCGAACAAGCTGGTAGGAGTTCGTAGTTGTGTCTCTAATGGTGAACACCCACTATGACCAGCCCTGCCATACACCTGGAGGCAGGAGTTGGGTGAAGTAGATATCATCGTTCCCGTGCCGAAGGGGACGCGCGCCAGGGAGCTCGCTATTACCATTCAGAAGAAGACACTTAGCGTTGGGCTTAAAGGGAAGGACAAGATCATAGATGGTGAGCTCTGCAGGGATATAAAAGTCGAGGATAGCACCTGGACACTGGGTAAGTGGCCTTCTCTCGCCTTGTCCCCGCATCTAACATGGTCACAGAGGATCAGGAGTTTGTCATAATTCATCTCGAAAAAATCAACAAGCAACAGTGGTGGGAGAACGTTCTGGCTCATCACCCGAAGATTGACACTCGGAAGATTCAGCCGGAGAATAGCAAACTAAGTGATCTTGATGGTGAAACCAGGGAAGTGATGTGAATACGTTTGTTATATCGAAATTTGACGCACTTACAGGGGAATGGTCGAGAAGATGATGGTATGATTCATGTTGAAAGGCTGCTACCACATCTAATGACTGTGTTGTCAAGTTCGACAATCAACAGAAGGTATCCTCGCATCCGTCGTTATTTAACGCGAACTCATCCGCTCTCCTGTAGCAAATGGGCAAGCCTACTTCGGACGAGTTAAAGAAGATGGAGGTGCGAACAATCACGTCTGGTTATCTAGTTTCTTCACTGTTTCGCTTCTCTAGACATTGCAAAAGTTCCAAGCTGCTCATCCGGAGCTAGATTTTTCCAACGCAAAGATCTCATAGTCGAGGTTTATTGGGAGGGGTAATTCTCTACGCACATATGAATGGCCTTGTACACACACCAGAACTTACAACCTACGGAGTATCGACTACAAAACGATGCCTGCAGCTTAGTCCACCGTGCTCGTCCATATCCATACACGCCCAGTGACTCCTAGTACGATAAGTGACAACCCATGACAACCGAGCGCGACAGCCTGCAGACCATCCCCAGCTCTTTGGATGACAATCTCCTGTCCATCGAGAGGTGGCGAAAGAGCGGTATTCTTGGATACTATCGGCGCAACGCCATGGTCTTCATCATCGTCGTCGTCGTCGTCATCTAGATGCAAACGGCTCAGATCAGCAATCTCAGATCCATCTCTCTCGTCGAGTGGAAAAGAGGGCCGTTGACGCGGCCGAAAATCAGCTACTTTATGAAGACGTATTCGATCAGGGAGGGCGATGGCGACCACGTAGTTGTTCCTAAGAGTGTATGCGATGTGAAGATGACGCGTAAGTTGGGATATAGGTGCAACCGATAACAGTTTGAAAGAAGCTTGTGGAAACAGCACGTCAGGTTTCAGAGGGCATATCCGAAATAGGAGTATTCACAGCTTTCCTGATAGTCCTGCAGAGAACTTTCAGTACTGACAAGGAGCTACGACACGAGTCATACCGAAGCACATCCCCTCATCACCCTTGATGGCTTCTGTCGGTTTGGTGGGAAAAAACGATCAAAACCAAGCCAGCGCCAGATCGCGATCGTTCCATCCGTAAAGTATACGTTCTCTTTTTGGTTGTCCTGGCGCATCAAAGCCGGCTCGCTGTGTGTTACGAGGACGTCTAGGCTCAACCTGCTGAAAATATCGACACGGTGCATATCACCCGATCGGGGCGTTAGTGACTTACCAATTCACTGACATGATCCTCGCCTGGTGAATGCGGGTCGAGCTGAAGAGAGGCTTATCTTCGCGAGCCATCTCCTCGAAGGACATCCTTGGTAAACACCAGATTTTAACAGCCCTGTCAAGCTGAAATGAAATTTTAGGCGGATAAATCATCGGGGGGTATTAACATACTCCACAGGTTGCCAACAACGGATAGGTAGGGTGGAATGACTGAGCTGGGGTGAGTCCAGACAAGTTAGCCTTTAAATATCACCTACAGCATTCAATACTGCAGCATTATGCCCGCCAGATGGCCCGCCACACATGACGGCCACACATCGACCAATTCCAACGCCTTCGGGTTCACTTGATTGTAAGCCATGTGGGGCGCCACCGAGGCTAGGCGACGTGGAGGGAGGCCAGTGAGGGTTACTGGGAGAGCCGCGCGGTATCATCGACAGGTCATACAGTCTGGCTGAAAAGTCCCTCGAACATGTGCAGATTAGATACGGGAAAGAAGGATGGGGTACAATCGCTGTGATTTCCTGGCCTGGTTGATCAAAGAACGCAAACTGCTTTGCGAACCCATTGGAAATCTTACCCCGCCGTGACCTCTAAGCTTCCCAACGATTTTCTTTTGCTTAGCATCGACTACGTAGAGTATGCGGCCTCGCGAACACACTATCAGAGGATCGAGAGTGGCTTCGTTTGACAAGGCCCATGCGGCAGCACGAAACGGATCCTGAGGAATTGATGTCAACTAGGTGATATATGACCACCGTCAAAGACAAACTTGACTGTCGTCCTGAGTCACTTTGATGCAAAAGCCATTGGTAGGATGGCTGGGAGAAACAACGGCGACAGAGTCAGATCCACCAACTACCATGGTTCCTGACCAATGGTCTGTCATCGTCCTCCAAACCCCTTGGATCTCCGGTTTATTCATCTCTCCGGCCCATAGAGTCTGTAAGGATAATGCATCCCAAGGGAAAAGAGCGATCGAGTGAGCTGAGCCCAGGAAAGAGAGCTACTCCGACAGAACAGGTTTCAGCCTGGTGCTACCACGGGGATGCAGGGAACACCGACATCGACGGTCTTGCTGAGCCTGTATGGACAGGAGGACTCCCGAGCGAGGGACATTTCGGATGGTAGTGAGAATTCAGCACGGGTGGCGTGTAACCTAATCCTGCTTTCTCCTTCATTTACATGGCCACTGAAGCACCATCAGAACCCGTCAAGGACGCATACGAACCCAAAGCGCCGCTGTCTCGCGCGACCACTGTGGGGCTTCAGGCAGGCGCAGTGGGAGCATTCGTCAGCGCAGTACAGAATGCGTTGACCTCGCACTCGGCCGGTGCTGCTGGCTTCTTGACCCGCACCGGAGGCACTATTGGAACTTTCGGTGAGTTCCCTCAGCATTTCCAGCTTTTGTTTTTTGTGTACGATGTTTGAACAGCTGTAATGGGCGCTGCCTTTGCATTCACCGAGGCAGTGGCCGCAAACCAGCGTGGGGCTGACGATGCACTCAACGGGCTCGTCGGTGGATGTGCAGCTGGATTCTTGGCGGGTATTCGAAGTAGGTTTAGCCATGCGCACTGATCTACTGCATGTCTCACACGCTCCTTTTCGTAGCACGCTCACTGCCTATAGCTGTAGGCTCCTGTGCGGTGGTTGGTGGAGCCATGGCTACCTTTGATTATGCAGGGCAGATAATTGGGGACACAGAAGACAGAGAAGAGAAACGAAAGAAGTTTTTCAAGAGTCGACCAATATTTCACAAACCCATTCTTGATCCATCTTCTGCTCCATCCACAATAGAGTGAAGGTGATGTAGCAGCCCAAAATATGGCATTCAAATAGAGCATGACCCGTTGTCTGACCGTATCATTCTCCAACAACGTGTCTCGAATCCCCGGCGGAGTAATAAGATAACGTAGCGTCGAGAAGACGTAGAGTACTGGGTTACTGACTAGCACGCTCATTCATCAACTCCTCGATACGGGCATAAACCTGCTTCTCGTGGGCTGCGTAATAGTCAGGCCATGAATGGGCAGACCTACATTGTTGCTATGACGCGAGTCACTTAGGTGGAAGGCTCAAAGGAGAATGAAGATACACACATGTTTCTCCAGTTCTCGCCATACGCGTTCGTCATCGTCGTCATCGCCTCCCCCCGAAGCAAAAAAGTGGGTGATCACGTTAAAATCTTGCTGCTCCAGGTTCTCTTGCGAAGGCTGGCTCGGATGTAACGAAATGTCATCGTCTCCCTTGGCGGTGCTCACGACGCGATCTCTAGAGGATGTGCCTTCGTTTGCGGACCTCTGGGATAGATTTTGGTTTACAGCTTCATTGACACGCTTTCGGTTTGCAATGTTCGCCCGCTTCCTAACATCTTCCAGTGCCCTCTTCACTTTCTTCTCGACGTGGACTGCCCACGACGCACTAGTGTGATGAGGCATCTAAACCGAGAATGTGAAACAAGAACACTCAGTTATAGGCTACACCTACTTTCTTGTGTAGTTTGTGTATCAGAGCAGTGTTCGAAATGGTGGGGTCACGAGACAGGTGATGCTTCGCGAAACGAAGGAAGTATTCGTCCTCTGCTTCAGTAAACAGGTATTTCCCATTCCTCATCAATTGACGCGTCGTTACAGGAGGAGGCGTCGGGGAACGCGGTGGCATTGAGTCGCCCCTTCGCCTGACAGCAGGTCCAGGTGGCGCTGAGTCTGGCTCCTTCAAATTCTGATCCGTCGAAGGCTTCCAAGGGGTCCCCTTCGATTTCTTGCCTGTGTCTGTGGCCGTAGATGATTTGGGTTTCACCGCTTTGGTCTGACGAGATACTGTCTCTGGAGTCTCGGCCTTGGTGGAAAAAGTACTCTGACGGCCTCGTTTTAGAGGTTTGACTTTTGCGACGGAGTCCAGAATATAATTCGTTTCATCTAGCAGAGCACCTTCTTCGACGCAATCCGCCACAAAGGCAGCCAGAACTGGAGACTTGCCTAATGCAATGGCCTCGCTGAGAAGGCCCTGAAAAGTATCAGAGCGGGCGAACAAAATTAAATAGTCGGCGTCTGCAATATTGTTGACGATTTTCCCTCTGTTTTTCTATTAAACCGTTGTTATCAAGTTTCGGTGACGACTGTTATCTAACACACCTTGATGTTTGTCACAACAGTGTGCCGACCATGAAGGTCTACCTGTACAAAAAACCGCAGCGGCTGACCAGACCCAGACAAAAATATGTCTCCGTGTTTCTTATGCGCAAGAATTTTCCGAGTTCGTGCAGGTGAAGATGCAGAGGAGCGTGTCGGATACGAACTGTCGGAAACCTCCATGAGCTCATCAATTTCGGAAATTTCGGAAGAGTCTACAGAGGCTGCTTTTGCTTTGCCTTTACGCAATCGCTTCGGAGGTGGATTAGTAGGCTTGACTGCAGACGGGCGTTTGCGAGATATCGATATCGACGGAGTTAATATTTCGTCTGGCGGACGACGAGAAAGTCTGATGTTTCGTGTCATCGAAGGACCCTCGGAAACTTCTATACCAGACCCGCAATTCCGAGAAGGGATGGCAGTGTCGCTGAGGTGGTCCTGAGAGTTGGACAAAGATGCGTCGACACTGGGAGATTCAAACGCCCTGGTCGCTTGAAAAGCGGGAGTTGATGGTGCAGTCCCAGGTGTAGCTAGTGTTTGCGCGGAGAGCGCGGGGATGTTGGGGTTTGCTGGTAGTTGCGAAACGGGTGGTTGGTTCTGGCCAAGCCGGCTAGTCTGATCCATGTGTCGCACGATCTCCATTATAGTCATTAGGGTCGCCAGGTTCGGGGCCTGAGCGTTCACATCATTGATAGGTGCCGTGGTCGGCGCCGTTTGCATCATCTGGGACTGAACAGGAACCAACGAAGTACGGACTACGCCGGGAGCGTCGACCATTTGCGGCTGGGAAGAAGGAAAGCCACCATGCAGAAATGGTTGCGTTGACATCACTTGGGGCTGTGAAGAGTGAGCTTGTTGGGTAGGAAACGGTGCGTATGTGTATGTATTCTGCGATTGGGATGGTTGCGTGAATGAGGTAGGTTGGGAATAGGGTAATGATTGCGTGACTGGTGGAGGTAGAGGACTTTGGGGTGATGGCATGTCGTGGGTGCCTGCTACCGGTTCTTCTGAGATTGCGCCAACCACGGCTGGCTGCGCTACTAAATTTCCTGATGGTTGCAGTCTCGTGGCCCACGGTACTGATGTGCCGGACTCCAGTCGCGTGGTGCCCAAGCGATCGACAACAGTGTTTGCCGCCCGTCGAGATGTAGAATCCACTGGAGTGACCCTAGGTGTCGGTAGTGGACTTCTTGTAACGTGCATCAGTGAACGGCGTTGGAAAGGAACGCGGGGACTGACTTTGTAACGAGTGCCTCTACATCTTGTAGCTCATCCTCGTCCACCACAACACCATCAATGGTAACGGGTTTCCCGTCATCTACTGTCATTGCGCCTCCCCAATTATCGACTTCAAGTAAAGGCCGACCAGCACCTATGGATGTTCGGGCCCAGGTATATTCAAGCACTACCTTACTTGCATCATGGCCCCAGGTGCGGATGAGGCGTTTGCCACTCTCGGTTGTGGAATCGACTAGAATGATAGCCGCCTCCTTGGCGTTGCTCGCGACAAGTGCACCCGCGTTCTAGACAAAAAGATGGAATCAAGAGTGCGGCATAGTCACAACAAGTTTAGCATACTTTCAATGTTCTGACAAGTTTGGGACGGCCCTCGAGTTCCACAGCCTGCAAGTTGACTTTCAACGGGGTGCCTTGGGAATTGACGAGTATACCCTGGTGCTGAGAACTGGGTTGTGTTGACGATTCCGAGGGTTCCATGTGTGCTCACACAGCGAGCACACGCGACGGCTTGCAAGTTACCACTCCAATTGCACGTGATCTAGTCCCTACTTATAGGGACTCCTTACAGTAGAGAATACACAGATTGACAACCTCCGCAGACGTCATACATTTTATTGCATGGACATGATCATGACAAGGGATAGAAAGTATAACATGATGATGCTGCAGGAGGACAATGCGTCTTCACCGGTAACTGGGGGGTGGATCAGTAAATGAGTCAAAACACATGATGTGGACACACCTCTTCTGCCTACGGGCACGGGCACCGGCGCCACCAAACTTCTTTGGCTCCATCCGTCTAGGATCTGCAATCAACAACGTGCGGTCGTACGCAACCAACTTTTTCTTCAACTCCATGGCGCTGTATGCATCGAGGTACTTGGAGTAGTACGCAACGACGGCTTTTGCGATAGCCTGACGGATGGCGTACACCTGAGAGGTGTGTCCTCCACCCTTGACACGCACTCGGATGTCAAGAGGCGTAAAGGACTCTTCTCCTGCGACGAGAATTGGTTCGTATATCTTGAAGCGGAGTATTTCTGGCTGAACGAGGTTGATGGGAGACCCGTTGATACGAATGAGGCCACGGCCCTCTTTTGCATGGGCTACCGCGGTAGCAGTCTACAAAATATATATGTTGGGTAAAAGGATCTATCCCCCAAGATTGCATACATCTCAATACGAACCTTCTTTTTACCGAAAGTTTGAACGGCCTTTGGTGTCGACATCTTGTAAGTTAACAAAAGAGACTGCCGAGGTTTGGGTGATCTGCATGGGTGAGATCAGTGTTGCTCGACAGTAAGTGACCACCGTCATCCTGGGAGAGGAGGTCGCATCCAGCGCATTTTCCGGTAAATTTGACCCGATATTCATTGAAACGGCATGTTTACCTCCCAAAGATGGACGGAGAGAGAGCGAGAGGACGGACTTACCTCCTCTGAGTTGGTTCAGGTGTTGCTAGTCTTTGCCTGCGCCGTCCAACAGCGACAGACTTGTGTTGGTGGCAAAGATTTTCCCACGAACCACCTATGGTAATCCTAATAGTGTGCCCTTCCTTGCGACGACTACAGCAGGTCGCTGATGTTCTCAGTCTTTTGTCAAGCAGCTCGCCAGGCGAGTGGTGCTCCGGTCCTCAGGACCACCCGTATAACACAGGGCCTGCAACGTATTCCGAGTCTGACGCGGACATTCGCTGCAGCGATAGCGATCAATGGCCAAGAGTCGGCGACTGGCCGAGAGTGCAGAGGTCCTTCTGTTGCCCTCCTTCACTCGTGCCTCGCTCACCCCTACGTCAGCTACTGATTTCGTTGGACCAGTATTCTTGACATTGTCATCCCTTCAAGGAAAGAAGACGAGAGACAAGGCAGTTGCTCTTGACCCGACCGTATTCAACCACCCCATCCGACGTGACATCTTGCATCTCTGTGCCGTGCACCACCTGGATTCCCTCCGCCAAGGGAGCGCCAATACTAAGACGCGGGGGGAGGTCAGAGGTTCCGGGAGGAAAATTCGACCTCAGAAGGGGACTGGAAGAGCCCGCTTAGGCGATGGACAGAGTCCTATGCTTCGCGGAGGGGGCGTCGCCTTTGGTCCAAAGCCGCGCAATTTCAGTACAAAGCTCAACCGTAAGGTTATCGAGATGGGAATGAGGGTGGCATTGTCGACGAAATTCAAAGAACGGAGACTAGGTGTCGTACCGCGTATCAAGTGGTACTGCCACAAGACGGTCACGCTCAAAAATCGACTCGAAACGCTCGGATGGAGAACGGGGACGCTGTTCGTCTCTGGCCTGTCTCAGCTGGATCCTGCCATTCAACGCGCCGGAAGGAATCTGCGAGGTCTGGCGTTCAGGCATGTCGATGAGGTGGCCGTGTATGACCTGGTCAAGTGGCGAAGAGTGATATTAGATCTTCCTGCCGTCGCGCTGTTGGAGTCGAAACTCGGCCGGAAACTTGTCACCCGACAAGGGCTCCCTGCAGTGGAGGATGGTGTTACTTGTAGTATCTGATGTCTGTATCTAGCACAGTGCCCATTTACGCGGCCACGTGATGGGCGCGTCCATCGTTTGGCCGTCCGATTACACTACAACCAACGCCCATGTCTCAGCCGTCTCAAAACGAGGGGGCCCAGGGAGACCATTCCCTCTCGGGCCCTCTCCTCGTTGCAAAACTAGAGGAAGCTGGCATACATCCCAATGATGTCAAGAAGCTCACAGATGCTGGTCTACATACTGTCGAGGCTGTCGCTTTTACACCCAAGAAGAACCTCATGGTCATTAAGGGTATATCAGACTCCAAGGCAGACAAGATTCTTGGTGAAGGCGAGTGTGGCCCGTGCTAGCTTGATCCGGTCCTGTGAATCATAACACAAGACTAGCCCAGAAAATCGTTCCACTTGGCTTCCAGAGCGCTACAGAAGTGCATGCACGTCGTTCTGAGTTGGTACACATCACCACTGGCTCCAAGCAGCTGGATGCTTTGTTGGGTGGTTTGTGAACGCGTCGATGGTCTTGTCTACTCGACTGTCTAACTCGCATATAGGTGGCATCGAGACGGGTGCTATAACAGAATTATTTGGTGAATTCAGGACGGGCAAGTCCCAGCTGTGCCACACAATCGCGGTTACTTGTCAACTCCCTGTCAGCATGGGAGGTGGAGAGGGCAAATGCTTGTATATCGACACTGAGGGAACCTTCCGTCCTGCACGTCTACTTGCCGTCGCTGAGAGGTACGGTCTCAATGGAGAGGAAGTTTTGGACAACGTTGCGTATGCTCGCGCATATAATGCAGACCATCAACACAGTCTGCTCACTACTGCCAGCGCCCTCATGGCGGAGTCAAGGTGCCATGTGTTCACCACGCCATATCCTAACTTCTGAAGATTGTGCAGGTTCTGTCTACTTATTGTCGATTCTTGTACAGCGCTGTATAGAACAGACTTCAGTGGCCGTGGAGAGCTTTCCGCTCGCCAAAATCATCTCGGAAGGTTCCTTCGCACCCTGCAGCGACTAGCTGACGAGGTCGGTTACTCTGCTCGTTCGTGGAAGCGTGGCTTACGGGGCTCGGACCAGTTCGGCATTGCTGTTGTCGTCACGAACCAAGTTATGTCGAATCCTGATGCATCCGCTGGTCCATATGCCGCGAATGAGAAGAAGCCCATTGGAGGCAATATTATGGCCCATGCATCTACTACCCGGTCAGTAGCTGCTTCTTATCAGTCATCGCTACTCATTCTCTGCCAGCCTGCAACTCAAGAAAGCCCGCGGAAACACACGCACATGTAAGATTTACGATTCACCATGTCTTCCCGAGATGGAGACCACATTTGCGATCCTCTCCGGTGGGATAGGAGACCCTGAAGTAGAAAGCTGAGCATAAGAGTCTCGGAGGGCTGATATATTGTTACACTCTTTGGAAGCTAGTACAGTATGGTCAATTATGGAGCTGTTGAATTCCATCCGTTGTAAGCTCGGGATACTGGTGGTGATCCACAAAACACCTCGTGCAGCGCGTCTGTCCCAGAGGACGACCGCGTATGTTGATGACACTATTTACATTGATGAACCAGTTGAGTGGTCCAGTCCCGTCAGGGGTGTTGTCACACCAACAGACGTGTTAGAATGTTCGCGCTGGTGTGGCTAATGGTCTCCCTGAGTTTATTGATATCTGAAGGACTGACATCGGCAATGTCTGCCAGCAGGTAGGCGATGTCGCCCTTCGAATCCGAGTATTGCTTCTCAACGTTGTACGGAGACAGAATATCGTTGACCTGTCTGAGCACACCGGGCTGATTGGTGTGAACGTGGCAGATACGAATATTGTTGCCCTGTTCGGCAGTAATGGCACGCAAGTCGACCTCTGGGAAATTGACCGCCCCAAAGGTAGAGCCGTAGTTAAGATAGCGTGTCAGCGCCTGGGAAACCTCTTCCCCGATCATACGTTGAGCCTCCTCGGTGGAACCGCCGATGTGGGGAGTGAGGATTACATTCGGAATACTGCGAAGCGCGGTGGCCCATGAATTGACCTGGTCGTCAAAGGGCGCGCCATTTGACCCTGGCTCGGCAGGGAATACATCCAGCGCAGCGCCGGCGAGGTGTTTGGATGTGAGAGCATCAATCAGAGCTGGGATGTCGACTACTCGGCCGCGCGCATTGTTGATAAGATAGGATCCCTGCTTCATTTGCGCGAGCTCCTGCTTTGAAATCATGTTGATGGTCTCAGGAAGCTCAGGGACATGAAGGGTTACAAAATCAGCTTCAGCTAAGAGTGTTGGAAGCGCTTCGACTTGGCGAGCGGAGCCGAGAGGCATCATGTTGACGACATCATAGAAGATAACGCGCATGCCAAGAGCTTCGCCAAGTACGGAGAGTTGTGAACCGATGTGTCCGTACCCCACGATTCCGAGAGTCTTTCCACGAACCTCCCAGCACCCCTTGGATTGCTTGTTCCAGACGCCTGCGCGCATCTCGTAGGAACGTTGGGGCCACTGTCGTGAGAGTGCGATAATTTCGGAGACGACCAGCTCTGCGACTGATCGAGAGTTGGAGAAAGGGGAGTTAAAGACAGGAATGCCAGTCTTGGCTGTAGTGTCAAGGTCGACCTGGTTAACCCCAATGCAGAAGCATCCGATGACAAGGAGCTAGAGGAGAATAAGAAGGAGGGCACAGTTGAACGGATAACACATGCCTTTGTCGCCGCCTTGATGATTTTCTCTGTGATCCGGGTCTTGCTACGTATGCCGATGGCATGGTAGTGAGGAATTTTTTCCAGAAGCTCTGCCTCTGAAAGAGCGGTGGTGTAGTGGTCGACATGGAAGCCCTGGGATGCGAAGTAGCGGACGGCCTCTGAGCTGATGTTTTCCACGAGGAGGAGCCTCAGGTCCTCATTGTCAACGGGGTGGAGCACCTTTGGCTGTCTGATAGCAGTGGGGGCTGAGAGGGAATCCTGATGACGGAGCCGGTCGGAAAACGAGTGGGACGGGGAAGGAATAGACGTAGCGACGACGCGCGGTGAGGACGACGGGATGGAGATCGGCTGTGGGGGCATGATGGGGGTTCGGAAGTAAGGGTGATTAATGTTCATTTCCTGGATTTTTATTGAGGAGCTCGTGAGCTGGGAGAGTGATTGATCTAGTTCTACACGGGAGCAGATGCTCGAGTCATTGACAGCGACCGCGCCCACATCATGCGTCTCTTTCTCCTCGATCACGGCGCTGGCAACGTCCAGAGTCTCGCAAACTCACTCATAAAGCTCGGCTACACTGACTTCAAGTGGATCAGAAACGCCTACGAGTTCGCTGAGTTGGACGCCATCTCTGATACTCCCGTAAGCCATGATGACTCCATTCCCCGAGCGATCCCATCACGTCCCACAGGCCCTCATATTTCCCGGCCAGGGCGCCTTCCACACTGCCATCCAGTCCTTGCACGATCATGGCCTGTTTGAGCATCTCCAAAGATACCTCCACTCCGGGAGACCCTACTTTGGCATCTGCGTCGGCATGCAGGTCCTCTTTGCATCTTCGGCCGAGTCCCCCGGTGCTCAGGGACTGGGAACGATACCATACCCAATAGCGCGCTTTGATAGCACGGACAAGGCGGTCCCCCACATGGGCTGGAACACCGTCGAGTGCCTCGGTTCCCCCGATTCATCGTCCCTCGAGGGTGTCTTGTCCACTTCACAGTACTATTTTGTCCACTCTTATTGTGCCAAGTACGATCCCTCTACTCCTGCTGCTGAGTGGGCGCACTCCACCACCCAATATGGTCAGGAGGTCTTCATATCCACGGTGCGCAGGCACAATATATTTGCTACCCAATTCCATCCCGAAAAGTCGGGCCTAGCCGGCCTCAAAATGCTAAAGAGTTGGATAGAGCAATCTCGCGAAGGACGCACCCCCGCTCCCACATCCCCTCTTCGTATACCATGTCCTCCCAAATTAAAAGACGGATTTACCAAGCGCATCATTGCCTGCCTGGACGTCCGTGCCAATGATAACGGAGACCTCGTCGTCACAAAAGGCGATCAGTATGATGTTCGCGAGAAAGTCTCACCCTCGGATGTTACCGCGGTCAGGACCGCTGGTGCAGTACGCAACCTTGGGAAGCCGGTCACACTTGCCGATAAATACTACACATCCGGGGCGGATGAGTTGTGCCTTCTTAACATCACCTCTTTCCGTCACTCCCCTCTTCATGACCAGCCGATGCTTGCCGTCGTTCGCGTTGCCGCGGAGAAAGTCTTCGTTCCTCTCACGATTGGAGGCGGTATCAAGGACACCGTCGATCCTGATGGTACCAAACGCTCAGCACTCGAAGTAGCTGGAGCATACTTTCGCGCCGGCGCCGACAAAGTCAGCGTAGGCTCTGAGGCGGTCTATGCGGTTGAGAAGCTGCGCGCAGCTAATAATATCGCCGACGGGTCTAGCGCGATCGAGACCATATCGAAGATGTATGGTAGCCAGGCTGTCGTTGTCTCGATTGATCCAAAGCGGGCTTACGTGGACCCCACCACGTATGATGGGCCCTACAGAGACGAGCTCGTCTACGGGGAGGACGATAGTCCTGGTCGGCGTGGCGAGGCCTGGTGGTATCAGTGCACCATCTCTGGGGGACGAGAAGCACGCCCAGTCTCGGTTGTGGAATTAGCGAAGGGCGCACAGAAGCTCGGTGCCGGAGAGATCCTGCTCAACAGCATTGACAGGGATGGAACGGGTCTTGGTTTTGACCACGACTTGATCCGGATGGTGAAAAATGTTGTGTCAATTCCAGTGGTAGCAAGCAGTGGAGCAGGCGCCAAAGAACACTTTGTGAGCGTGTTCAAGGAGACCAATGTAGAGTCCGCTCTGGCTGCCGGAATATTCCACCGCGAGGAGGTAAGAATAGAAGACGTGAAAAGGGCGCTAGAAGAGGCGGGGTTCAATAGTAGGGTTGTATAGACCACGAATCAAGCATGCACAGGCTCACGAGAATGCACGACAGCGTGCAGGTTGTCCAACAAAAACAATGGATAATGCTGCCGGACCTGTCGAGACGAGACCAAAGGCCTCAACTCCCAATCACCAGTTTTGTTGCCGTAGGCCCAGAGGTCGATGGGATAGAACTCAGGTAGTCACAGCGAGGGATCTGGACGCTTGCCAAGCACTCCTTCCCGAAGACGAGATTGCTAGTGGGCCTAGCATACAGAATACGGGTGCGGTACACTACTAGATAAACCTCGCAACATGTAGACCTACATACAACTTCCAAAGAAGCAGATATATGTAGACAAGAGGACACTAGAATGGATACAGGAAGCATGACGAAAAAGGGGAAAGGAAGAGGTGCAAATCACAAAAATCGTAATACGACAGAAAACTGATATGGGGTGCAATAGCGCCGAGAAAGAAAGAAAAGAAAGGTAGAAACACGAGCCAGGACGGATGGAACGCAGCCTTGCAAGAAGACCTCCAAATTAAGGAGGGGGAAAAGGAGAGGAGAGGAGAGGAAAGGAGAGGAGAGAAGAGAGGAGAGGAGAGAAAAACAGAGGAAAAAAAGTGCACAAGACCATAGTATGGTTTACTCTGGAGGGAAGACGCCCTATTTTGGCCCTCTGACAACGTCTTTAACTTTCTTCAATAAACTCGTCTTTCGACCAAGACCAGCACCAGACCCGGGCGATCCAGGTGTACCATCGTGGTCCACGTATCTCTCTTCGCCCGAAGACGTGCGGGCCGTCACGGGCATATGAGGTGTCGTGGGGAGTTGTTTCTCCTTTCGCGGATCATCAATGTACACGTAAGTTTCTGAGCCGTCTGACATTGGAGACGCGTTCTCCTTCAAGTTTCCGTGGCGATCCGTGGTATGACCGCTGCCCCCAGCGAAGCGGCCAAAAAAGGAGTTATGGGAACGGTGAGTGGGCCGACTTGCAGACTGATACTGGTCTGCTGGAGTTGGCGAGGGTAGGTTTTCGGCATCATCGTAGCCAACGGGAACGTTCGGGGAATCCCGCATCTTCCGGATACGTTGCATGAGAGACTTGGTACGTTTAGGTGCTCCTGAGGGAGACCCGGGGCCATTTTCCGCATCAGACTGGTGAGCGTCGTGTGCGTCTGGGACCATGATGGGCTGTGGGGGAGGCAGGATGCCACGCCGGAGACGACGGTTGTCTCTATCGGTTCTGTCTGTGTGGGGTATCTGAGGCTGCTTGACATCATCTTCTAGGTATTCTCTGTAGACCTCTCGGAGATCGCGGCCGTCCTTGGAACGCCGCCCGATAGAGTGTTGGGGTGTACCATGTCGAGAACCGTGTCCCTCCCTACCGGCATAAACGGAGTTGGACGGAGTATCGCCGTCACGCCGGGTCGTGCCTCCGCCCGCAAAGAATTCTTCAAACGGTTCGGGCTCGTGAATCCCCCAAGCCTCTGCGATAGCATCCACCTTCTTCTTAGGGATGCCATACGTGGAAAAAACAGGCTCCTTGTAGGCATCTGGAGACGGATAGGGAGAATCATTAGAGAGACGGGTGTTTTCCCCTGGTGAACTGCTCCAGGCAAGCATGGGTGCTTTGGTGCGATGGCGGTTGCGAGAGGGCGCACAGGCGTCAAAGGGACCGTCATGGTGAAACACTGGCGGGGACGATGATGAGCGGAAAGATATGGGATTTGAGAAAGAGGACATACTGGGTCCTACTCCACTAAAATCGAGTCTGTCTATGACGTCTGCGTGAACGGAGCCCTTCTTGCCACGAGGCTTTGCCTTTGCCTTTTCCAAGGCATTAGCGGCACGCAAGACGGAATCTTGCGACATTGAGCGGCGACCGTGTGTACGGGGAGCGCCTGGGGGTTGGCTGCTGCTGGGGGATAAGCTTTTTAGCTAGGGGAAAGGGGAGTGAGACGGACGTAACGACGGTCTGGCTGCGACCGGTCCTGGTGCGGGGGGGCTGTTCGGAGGACTTGAGCTGGACGGTGTCTCTGACTGCGTCGAGGATGGTATCACGATGAGGTAGTTGTTTATTTGTGGACGCCATCTTTGAGTGGGGAGGGAATTTCGGGGGTGGTTCGGGCGGCAAGCGAGGAACGGGCTTCGCCTGATGGGCGGGATCCGAGAAAGGGTCGGAATAGGATCTGTGACGGGTCCTGTGCCGTGCGAGCTGTGGGTTCTGAGGCTGAGATTGGGGAAGCAGATGGCGCTTTGATGGTGGCTTGTTCGCGGAACTGCTGCTGCCAGACTGCAGCCTGGCCATCGTGATCGTCGTCTAAAGTGTTCCCACGCCAAGCTTGGTAAATTTAAAAGCAGTCGTGGATGCTGTCGGGAACGACGATGAGTTGTGTGCGCAACGAGGAGGCGAGAGAGGCCAACCCGCGTTCGTCCGCTATTTATGCGGCCCCACTCGGGGACTACGGGTGGCGTCCGACTTCCAAGCCAAGCGGCCTCGTATCCCGCGAGGACGTCGCAGCCCGCATCCTCGCCGGCGAGTCCCTCGTCGTCTACAACGACCTTCTCCTCCGCATCCCACACGCCTGGCTCGCTGCACATCCCGGCGGTGCCCTCGCGATCCTCCACTTTGTCGGGCGTGACGCCACCGACGAAATCAACGCGTACCATCCCGAGCACACAATCCGCACAATCAAGAAATATGCCATTGGCACTGTCGACACTTCCCCGCACGGCTGGGACCCCCTCCTTCCCCCAGTCATGTCGGGCTGGGTCCGTAAAATATCCCCAGACGGTTCCTTCTCCTGGCACAACGAAGCAAATCCCATCCCGTCACCCTCTAGTCTGCCCTCGGAAATCCTCCTAGTCCAAAAGGACAGCTCCCTTCTCCAGCAGACTAGCGGCCCTTCCCTTGCCACCCTCCGCCCTCCACCCTCCGGCTTGTCGCCCCAAGTACAAGCCCGCCATTCTGCTGCCTACAAGGAACTCCACAAGCGTGTCGTTGACGCCGGTCTCTACAACACACGCTATCTCACTGGCTATGGTCCGGAGCTCGCTAGATACCTTCTCCTGGCTGCTTCCTCTGCCTATGCGTATAAGCACGGCTGGCTCATTACCAGCGCCGTCTGCCTCGGGCTTCTTTGGCACCAGCTCGTCTTCACCGTCCACGACCTGGGTCACATGGGCGTCACTCACGACTGGACCATAGATCGTCTCCTTGCCATCTTCATTGCCGACTTTATCGGCGGACTTAGCGTAGGCTGGTGGGTCGACGTACGTCCTCGTCTTTGCTTCAGCCCCACTAGCTCACTTCTTTCCTTACTTGTCCAGAATCACAATGTGCATCACCGTAAGTCTGTCGTCGCTCTCTCGACTTTTACTCAACCTCGATTTGTCAGTTGTCACGAATCATCCTTCCCAGTGAGCCTTATCCTCGCACTTTTCGTCCCCACTCTCATGCCTCACAGCGACCCTGATATCGAGCATCTCCCGTTTCTGGCAATCTCGACAGCCTTCTTCAATTCACTGTGGTCTTCCTACTATAAACGAACCATGCTCTTTGATCGTTTCTCGGCGGTCCTCATCTCCTTCCAACATAAGCTTTTCTACCTCCTCCTCGCTTTTGGTAGATTTAACCTCTACGCAAATTCCTATACCTTCTTGGTCCGAAAAGCATTCGACACGCGCAGAGCGAAGGGTGGTAGATGGTCGTGGTGGTTAGAGATCGTCGGTGTTGCCTTCTTTTGGTGCTGGTTTGGTTCACTGCTCAGGGGTTGCGGGTCGTGGACCAATGCGTTGATCTATGTCATCGTCTCTCACGTAGTCACCAGCCCTCTCCACGTCCAGGTGCGTAGCTAGGCTGCCGACGAGATCACACACTAACTGCGAGCATCCCCCGTAGATTGTACTTTCACATTTCTCTATGTCCACGGCAGACCTTGGTCCTATTGAGTCATTTCCCCATCGCCAGCTCAGGACGACCACTGACGTTATATGTCCCTCACACCTCGCCTTTATCCACGGTGGCCTTCACCTCCAGGTCACTCATCATCTCTTTCCTCGCCTTCCGCGCCACAACCTGCGTGAAGCCAGCATGTTGGTCAAACAATACGCGAAGGAGCAGGGCCTCACTTACGCCGAGTTCGGTTTTGTCGAGGGCAATGGGGAGGTGCTGAATGTTCTCAAGGCGGTTGCAGATCAAGTCCGCCTTGTTGGAACAGTTGCAGATAAAGAGATTCAGAAAGCCATCGTGAAGGCGAGCTGACAGTTCACTCAACCCCGCATATCGTTGCATACCTGTTAGTCGCGACACCTAGGCTAGTAGATACTCATACGGTTTAGCGGATGACATGGAACATCGGCCGAGAACATTCATGACCATACGGTGTGTGATGGAACGGAAAAGACAAAGCATGCCTGTAGGAGGTGCCTAGGGCGTGTGCCGAATGCATTCGATTTGGATGAATACAGGAACGACTGAAAAGTGTGACGGTGGAGTGTAGAGTAGGACAACTTTTCTACTTCTTTTTGTTTGCCTCTTCTTCTTCCTTCTAGGTAACAGAGGTGGTTTGAACGCGGACAGGCGGCTGATGGGATCTCACGTACCTTGGCAGCCCGTACTTTGCGCACACCCGCATATCGGGCATTGGCACGAGCGATGCGAAGGGTTCTGTAGGCTTCGAATGACCGTTCTTCATCCGTAATTTGGCGGGGGGATTCGTGAACTTGTGGTTTGAGAAGAGGAAGAGCAGCCCGCGTCGTCTCGGCCTTGAGGTCGTCACCCTGACATTATGTTCAAATACTTCATTTAAATCCGACAGCCTGAGCACCTACGACAGAGTCACCCTTCTTGGGTTTGGATGCCTTCCGGGGAAAGACGATCAGCTTGGCTTTGTAGGCTTTCAACCGCTCGACATTGAGAGCCTTGCCCTCTTCGCTCAAGTTTCGCCTCCTATGGTCAACGACAATACCGATACCACGTGCCTCTTTGCGGTTGATGCCTGCCTCCTTAAGCTCAGCGAAAGTGAATCCACGACCTTCACGGAGCTTTCGGTTGTAGCGGACAGTCTGACCACGAACGGCGGGACGGAGAAGTGTGAGGGGACGGACGCCAAGCTTGGCGGCCTTGACTTGGCGAGCGCTGCGTCTGCGCTGCTTGCGGCCGGGTTGATCGAACCAGGTGCGCACGCGGCGCTGCCAATCCTTGTGGAAGTGATTAACAGGGAGAACTAAGGCATACCCTCGTGTTAGGCTGCGCCGACCAGAGGTAGACCAACTACGCACCGTTGTTGTGCGCGAAACCCATTTCTTATCTGCACAAGAGAACAGTCAGCTCCAGTCCGGACAACATCCAACTCTGCCGAGTCCATCCACCCTGCACCGGGACGGATTCGCAAGCGACCTTCAATGCCCATACCCCAACGAGGGTAAAGACAGGTCCTAAACGTGCTATCGGACAAGTAAACGTACCTTGACACGGTCTTCTTGTCGCTGTTGATAGCGAGATGGCGGGCCCCTGCGAGAGAGAGGCTGCTCACGGTAACTCCCGTAATTTGGTGCGGCGATTGAGGACTCCATCTGGCTTCCGAGTAGGCTTGCACGTGATCTTGCTTGAATTCAAGCAGAGATTTTACCAACGACATGCCCGTTGAGCAATGCCGAGCATAGGCTTATGCCTACTAATCTTTGGGGCAGATGCCCTTTAATCAGATACATTATACATTATATGGATCTCAATAGTCACATAGCCAACCACTAGTATCACAATTTTGCCTACATTACATATTACCCTGACTGAGTTTGAAATTCACTGCTGCAACAGTGCATGACTGGCTATGACAAATTGTGACATTTGTGACTGCCAGTTTGTAGGTAGGTGCCAGTTTGCAGATAAGAGAGTATCCTGCTATACACCAATTCCAATCCTGCCAAGCTTATCAATCTGAGTCTGCTATCCAGATGTCACCTCATCATGCTCAAATGCAAGCTTCTCTCCAGTCCTCCCCTTCACCTCTGCCTGTCATGCTAGCTCTTACATATCTCACTTATTGGGCACACCATTCTATGCTCCCCTGTTGGTATTTTTGTCTCATTTGCTGGCCTTGCTATTACCTCTACACATGATTGTGAGTGTTCCAATCTGCTAGGAATCCATCTCATTTATAAAATAGCTCAGGTCTTGCATCTGTGTGTCCTCATCACCCTGACTTTCTCTCTCTCTTACTTGTCATTGATAAGTCTGACTGATTTTACAGCTACACTACTTATGCCTATATATATTTTTTTCCATGTTACATACAATAGCTCTGCCTCTATGCCCTTTATCTCCCCTCCCTATCCCCCTTCTCACCAATGCCAATGTGGTACTGAGATAGCACTACACTTTGGCCTGCCTGCCCACAAATTCTTGCAACACTGAGCAGCCCTACTATGCAGTAACACTTCTTGACTTCTTGAATGTTTGCTGACCAGTGTAATACCTGTTATAGTTGGTATTGTTGAGATGATGGCCTCAGGAGTTCACCATTCATATCCCTCACAATCTCACCTACATACTTGCCTGTTTTCAGATTACATCCCTTTGCCTGATGAAGCAGATGAATGAGGTCATAATGCCATCACTGAGATTGGACCTTGATGGCCAGAACATCTCTGAGGTAATCACACACCAGTGGCTTGATAAACTAGGATATGAACTAAAAAAGGCAAAAAAAGGTATTTACATTGATAGGCATAAACAGGAAGATGTGGTGACATACCACACAACATTCTTGAAGCAGTTTGGTGGTGCTGAAAGGTACCTGGGTATCACTGTTGAGTTATGTGAGTTATCAGCTTACAAGGAACAGGTTGTGATATATTTATAGAGATGAGGATCTTGAGCCAGTTGAATCATGTCTGGATCCTGGAAAAAGACTTCATGTCCCAATCATGCATGACAAGACAATAATTCATGTGAATGATCTGCAGCACCATGTATACATATGCAATGGCAAGATACCCTCAAGGAAAAAGGGTTAAGGGTGTGCAATTCACATCTCCAATTTCATCATAAAGTATACTGGACAACCTACCTTGTCACTCACTCAGATTAAAGGCAATGCATGACTTCCTGCCATGAAACAATTGGAGGTCACTGATGCATGCAAGATTATTTATCTGGGGAAAATTATGATGGCTTTTAGATGAATGCAAAGCTGGTTGTACAGGCAAGCAGTCAACTGCATTACACTGAGTATCAAAGTACTTATATGGGACATGGATAGCAGATAAAGCACATTATTCTGATTTTTGAGCAAATATATCTGAATGCCATTGCTGAATTCATTTTTGATCAGTTGTTGGCCCATGGTGTCTTTGCAAAATGCTAGAGAAATGAATGTCAGACCTGGAGGAAAACAGAGAAAATGGATAACCCAAATCCAATATTGTATGGCATGCCCCAGACAATATTTTTCCCAGTCAATCTCAATCTTCCCTTTGGGCACCCAGACCATGCTTTCTGAAGGGCATGCAATGGGTCCTGGAGGAGCATGACTTGATACCTATGCTGGAGGTGGTGAATAATGGAAAGATGGTTAGTGAGTGCCAAAGGTGTAAGCTTTCACATGAAGCACAAGAGCAGCTTACTTGTGAGATGCAGGCAATAGCTGAGGGGGCCAATGATGTGATTGCCATTGATAATACCACTGAAACTGGGAATTACAGCCCTATGTGAACAGATTGCTATATGCAAAAGATGCTTGCAAGTTAGCAAGATTTCAAGGATGAAAAACCACTTATCCAGTTAGTAATTGAAAAAGCTAGGCATAAATGCTGGTTTCTGTCTGAGTTTCATTGTAAGTTGAATCCAGTCAAGATGCACTGGGATTGGGTGAAGGGTTATGAGTCTAGGAATGTTCTCTCACATACAGCAGGACTGATGCAGTGATAACAGGTTTCCATCTTGCAGTGGACAGCACATTTCCTATAGCATGCAGTAGAACTGTCATATCCTGTATAACTCTGTCCTCTGGACCCAACTCCAGACCTGTTTCCCTCAAACTCTGGCACATTCTTGATGAGCTTGCACTCTTGACTCCCCAGACTTGTACTTAGACATTTCTGCTCACTATGCTTACATTTCTCCATTCTTGTTTGTATACTTGCACTGGTTAGCCCTGCCACAGTTGCTTCCAATTCTATGCTCTGTCTAGGAGCACAGCTCTGGCCCCATCAGTTACTGTTGACACTGCTAGAGTGAACCAGTGTTTGCCCTTCATATATAATACTCTGTACCTCTGTTGTAGATACCTTAGTTTGAATATCAACTTAGATTCTCTATCTGATTCTTTGCTTGGGCCTTAACAGCTTTTCTCTGACCTGCCCTTGACCTTCATTGTCTGCAACAAGGTCACTCTGACCCACATTCTGACCCCTCCATAAATTCAGGGCACCAGACTCTTGACAAGGGCACACCATACAAGGTGAAGCCAAAGCCCTATCTGAACTCTGGAGTTCCAGAGTTACTTCTGGAGACCCAGTCTTAACAAGGACTCAGTACTGTGATAGACAGTTACTGTATTCACCATACCTATAGCATGTAGTAGGACTAAGGTATGTAAGTAGATGATCTGACCTAAATAAATGAGTGGCTCACCTTAGTACTATGGTAGACAGTTACTGAGATGTAGCACTGTAAAGTTAATATTTAGTGTGGAGGTGTGGTGAGTGGGTGAGTTTCCTCATCCCAAGGGATTCTATGGAGGGTTAGTAGCAAGAATAGATTAGCTATGACTGACCTCAGTGAGCAAGAATGAAATAAATGATTTCAGATGATGATCCAGTAACAAAATGAACAATCTGGTTAAGAATAAGGACTGAATACCAATGAGGAGGCCAAGAATGAGGGCCAGATAGAGACAATGGGACAAGGACAAGGACCCAGAATGATGACAATGATGATAATAATGATAAAAAGGAAAAATCTGATCAAGGACAAGGGTAAGATATCAACAGTTGGCCAAGGATGAGGGCTAGATATGAATGATGGGTCAAGGATGAGAACCCAGACAAAGATGAACAATGATAGAGACACTGGCAAGGACAACAATGACAACAATGAGTGTGATTCTGTTAAGACCAGGTCTCTGGGGGTAACTCTGGAACTTTGGAGTTTGAATAGGGCTTCAGCTTCACCTTATGTAGTGTACCCTTGGCATGAGTCTGGTGCCCTGAATTTACAGAGGGTTGGGGTCAGAGTGACCTTGTTGCAGGCAATGAAGGTCAAGTGTGGGTCAGAGGAGAGCCTTTGAGGCTCAAGTGAAGAATAAGAGAGGAGAGTTAAGCTGGAGAATCTAAGTCAATATTTGAACTGGAGTTATCTATGACAAAGTACAGACTATTTATGTGGAGGTCAAACACTGGTATTAGGACCAGTAAACAGAGGAGCTGGAAGGTGGAGAGGCAGTGGAGTTGGAGCTGTGCTCCTAAGCAGAGCACAGGATCAGGGTATGGCTATGAGTGACTAGCAGTATATAAGTTAAGTGAGAAATGGAGAACATAAGTACAGTAAGGGAGAATTAGCTAAGTACAAGTCTGGGGAGTCAAGAGTGTGAGCTTGTCAAGAATGCACTGGAGTTCAAGAGAGACAGGTCTGGAGTTGGATCTGGAGGATGGAGTAGCATGGGATATGATAGATTCAGACAATGATAGTGACCAACAAAGTGCAAGTTGATAAGATTCTGAGATCTCAATACATATTTTTTATAGTCTGGGCATTTCCCTGAACTTTGTAGCTATGGTAACATATGAGGCCCTATGAAGAGATACTTCATTCTAAGTATTGCAATGTCAAGAAAACAATATTTCATAGTCCAAATATATGAGAGAAACAGAAATAGGGAGGGATCAATAAAAAATAAGTAAAAATAAATGATCTGGCAGGTGGACCTGGACCAGACTAAATGGATACATATGAGTCTGATACCAGATGCTAGAGTTCAGGGAACAGATATAACAAAAATGAAATGGACTGACCTTGAAATGATATGGATAGACTTGGGACATGACAAAAATGCTTAAGGGATACTTGAACAGGCTAGAAAAGATGGTCTGCAACCATAGAAAATAGCTGGCTTCTACAGCACATTTAAAATGAAGTATAACTATTGAGCAATGTCATTACATAATCAATGTACTGTATAACTTCTACACTTCCCTGCAAGTAGAAGGGCATAGTCTGAGCTCAAAAGCAAAGTGCTTAGCCTTGACACTTGAAAAAGCTTTAGTAAGGGTATCTACAACCATACTATTAGTAGGGCAGTAAAGAAAATGGATATGACCTTGTTCAACAGTAAAACAAATAAAATGGTAATGTATGTTAATATGTTTGGTACAAGCATGAAAACTACCATCCTTAGTCAGCATTATCAAAGATCATAACTCCAAAGTCCTCTGAGTGCTCCTATTGAACTCTGACAAGGCTTAGGCCAGAGTTCTACAAGGTCTTGTTGGAGTCTGTGACACTGACTGGAGTTCTTGTATGTGTCAGGGAATGACCTCAACAATGGAGAAAGCCTGGAACAACCTAAAGGGTTGCAACAAGAATTCCAAGCATGAGTCTACATGGGGATGAGTGCTACTAATATATACTAACTATGATGTTCTAGACTCTTAATAATACTGTGATAACTTATCTATGAGGTCATACTCTAAACAACACCCTAAGCCCTGGAATGAAATGACATAGTGATGATGCATGCTAATAATGTCATACAGAATGGCCTAGACTCAGGATGAAGCAAGGATGATAAATAATAAATAGGAGACTAAGAAAGGAAAGACATAAAGGGGAAAACATAGACATAAAGCATAAAGAATAGATGAGAAAGGGAAAGCATAGGGGTAATAAATATGTGATCCTGACAGTATGAAGGTTTAGGACTCAGTGCAGATAGCATCATAGGTACTCTCTATTACATTTTCTCATTTCTAACCTTTTCTTCAGTACTGACTGCTGCTGTCAAGATTGTATCTCTGAGGATAACTCTGGAACTCTGGAATTTGAACAGGGCTTCAGCTTCACCTTATGTGGTGTGCCTTGTCACAAGTCTGGTTGCCCTGAATTTACGAGAGAGTTAGATAAGGGTCAGCAGGACCTTGTTGCAAGCAATGAAGATTGAGGATGGTCAGAGGAGAGCCTTCAAGGCTTAAGCAGAGTGTTAAGATCGTATCTCTGAGGACAACTCCAGAACTCTGGAGTTTGAACAGGGCTTTGGCTTCACTGTATGTGGTGTGCCTCTGTCACAAGTCTGGTTGCCCTGAATTTATGGAGGGTTGGGTGAGGGTCAGAATGACCTTGTTGCAAGCAATGAAGGTCGAGGGAGGATCAGAGAAGAGCCATCAAGGCTCAAGTGGAGGGTTAGAGAGGACTGGGGGAGTCTTAGTCAATATTTGAACTGAGGTATCTACTATCAGGGATCAATCCTCAGTGACTCAAAGTGAGTACCAAAGAAAGCCTGCAGTGACTAATGTCTTGTGAAGACAAGAGCCAAAGGATAAGAATTCCAAATATGAGTAGGTACATCCTACAAATACTGGTTAAATACTACTATACACATGTGTATGCCCTAAACCCTAAAAGAAACCCTATAACCATAGAATACCAAAGAAGGCCATAGAATAGATAAGGTGTGAATAAGAAGCATAAGAAGCAAATGGAGATGAAAGAGAAGCATAGACCCTGAACCAACCCTAAGTCCAAGATAAGCTCTGTGCCCTAGAATGGAGTGATGTAGGTATGACATAGTGATGACACAATGCTGACCAAAGCTATGATGTCACAGGGAGTGGTCTGGACTAGGAACAGAATGAGGTATAGATAAGAAAGGGGAAAGATAAGTATAAAGCATAGGAAAAGGAATAAAAGAGATAGGGGCATAGGCTGAGAAATCTATATTCTGACATCTACAACATAGTATGGAATCTTATATATGGAGGGGAGCACTGGTAAGAGAACTGGTAACTCAGAGCCAGAGATGGAGTGGTAACAACAGAGCTGTGCTCCTAAGCAGAGCACAAGATCAGAGGGGCTATGAAGGAAACAGGCAGTGTACAAGGATAAGTGAAGAATGGAACATAAGCATAGTAAGAAGGAATTATCTAAGTACAGGGTCCAGAGAGTCTAGAGTGTGTGTTTGTCAAGAACACACTGGAGTTCGAGAGAGATGGGGCCGGAGTTGGATCCAGAGGTAGGAGTTGCACAGAATATGACACAGAGGGTCAGAGAGGACTGGGGAGTCTTAGTTGATATTCAAACTGAGGTATCTATAACAGAATATGGAGTCTTATATATAGAGGGGGAACACTGGTTTACTCTAGTGGTGTTGCAGTAACTGATGGGACTGGAGCTGTGCTCCTAAGCAGAGCACAGGATTGGAGGGGGCTATAAGGGAGATGGGCAGTGTACATGATAAATGAGAAATGGAGGCATAAGTACAGTAAGACAGAATGAGCCAAGTACAAGTCTAGAGAATCTAGAGTGTGCACTCATCGAGAATGCACTGGAGTTTGAGAGAAATGAGGCCTGGGTTGAGTCTGGAGGATGGAGTTGCACAGGATATGACAGCTGCCAATATCTCATAACCCCACCTCCATCCATTATTCCCATGTGGAGTTACACACTTCCTGCTTTGGAGTTGGTGAGAGTTAATGCTCACACCTCTGCCCATGTTATATCTATCTTCCTTTTCATTTCTGGACTTCTCTCAGTCATTCCTGCTACATTCTGGGCAGCAGCTGATATGGGGCTTGTTAAAGAGCCAGAACCCTATAGAATGCAATATGATAGTATACAGTGGCTCAAACAAGTGTCCCAATGTTGGGCCATTTTGGAAAGACTTGACATTTGCAAGAGAACAAAAATGTATCAGCTCTGACCCTTGCAGGGTCATTAATAGCCCTAGCTCTGACCTTGAAAATGAGCTTTGAGTCATGTGATTCCGTTGCCATGGCACTGAGATATAACAATTTTAAAATGACATGTCATTGGGACACTTATTCAAGCATGATGTTATCAGTCATCTTTTGGTAAATAACATAATGTTCTGATGGATGCTATGCTTCATCCCTGTCTCATATGTAACTTACATAACCCTGGGCACTATAAAGGGCAGAAATACCACCTAGCTAACCCTACTTCACTATGAAGCCCATTTCTGCCTCTTCTAGAGCCCATATTCTCTTCCTCTCTGAATCTGGTCTTTCTGCTAGGAAAATATCCTCCCAAACTGGTCTGGGGAAGTCCACTGTGACCAGGGTTATCAAATAGATTTATTCATGCAGGGAAAACATCAGATTAAACCCTCCTTTCAAGCTTTCTCCTATTGATAAAAGATGAATTGTCTCTAGTATTATCTCTGGCAAGGTTGAAAATGCTGTCCAGGCAACTCATTTCATCAATTCTACCCTTTCCTCTCCTGTCTCTTCCCAAACCATTTACAATGTGCTAAAGTCTGCATCTCTAAAGGCTATAGTCAAGAAGAAAAAGCCACTCTTGTCTGTGAAGTATAGAAAACATAGGCTGGATTTTGCTCCCAAGCATCAACACTGGACTGTGGAGGACTGGACTAGGGTAATTTGGTCAGATGAGACCAAGATTAACAGGACTGGGTCAGATAGAAGTATCAAATCTAAGTAAAGGGGCAGTGATGCCCACTCAGCCACTACCCAGAATATAGCAGGGATGACTATGATTTACCTAAGTAAAGGGGCAGTGATGCCCACTACACTATTCAGAAAAACAGGACTAAGTGATAAAGGTAAAGTTGACTCACCTCAGCTGCTGCCCAGAATAGAGCAAGAATGACTGAGAAAAGTCCGAAAACAAAAGTGAGAGGTATATAACATGGGCAAAGATGTGAGCACTAACTCTGACCAACTCCAACTCCAAAGTGAAAAGCTCAAACTGAAGCACCATTAGAACCAAGTCCTGAACTTCCACTTGCAAACTCTGGTTAGGGTTTACAAGTTCCAATGAGATCTTATTGGACTCTGGTCTATATCTTCTTGGAGTTTGATAGGAGCACTCAGAGGACTTCAGAGTTGTAGTTATTGACAGGAAGAAAGTATATGTCATGACCATGACAACTCCATTCAACTTCGCACCTACTCCACTTCCTCTGCTCTCATACTTAGATGTTTTCTTTCTCTCTCTTGCTATTCTGTACTATAGCTCTGACTCCACTCTGATTGTGGTGCTGGTTACTACTTGACCAGTCACCAGTTACATTACTCCATCTCTCCATTCCTCACTTAGTTACTACCTCTGATATCATGTATATAAGTCCAATCCACTGAGGACTTACTCCTCAGTTTGAATATTGAAGTCTCTAGTCTTTTCCTTTTTGCTGTGATTCTCCTCTTCTCTGTCCTTCCTTCTATCTGATGGATTCCATCTCTGTCCCTTTGACCCCTCCTGCCTGATCTCTGAAATATGAGAATCTGGGATCATCAGAATGCAGTGCTCTGCCTGAGTTGCTGAAGCCAAAGTCCTCACCCCTTCAAACTCAACCCAGTCCCCCTTTCATGCACTCTCCAGTTGGAGTTAGCAGCAGAATGGAGCAGACCTTGACAGTATATGTGGAAAGTGGCAGAAAAACCTTTACAAGACAAGAAGGTACAGGGAATAGTAAAGTTTGGAGAAGGTTTGGGGATGCATGGGCTGAAATGGAGTGGGGATCCTTGCAGAGGTGGAAGGGAGGATGAATGCTAAGCAGTATGTTGCCATTTTGAAAGATAATACATATCTCTAAAAGGGCCCAGGAGTGGCTGGAATCTCAAGGTATCAAGGTTTTTGATTGGCCAGCACAATCTCCAGATCTTAATCCTATTCAACATCTCTGGCAAATCCTCAAAAAGAAGCTCAATAGCTATGTAACATTACTAAGAGGGGTTTGGGGCTTTGGGAAAGGATTGATGTGGAATGGGGAAAAATAGAGGCAGTGATAAAGGCAAAGGGAGGGCATACAAAGTACTAAAATTACATTAATAGAAATGTTGCTCAAATAAGTGTCCCAATGACATGTCATTTTGAAATTGTTATATCTCAGTGCCATGGCAACCAAATCACATGACTAAGGGCTCATCTTCAGGGTCAGAGCTGATATATTTTGGTTCTCTTGCAAATGTCAAGTCTTTCCAAAATGGCCCAACATTGGGACACTTATTTGAGCCACTGTATAGTCTACCTGGATGACATCCTTATTTTCTCCAAAGACAAAGCCTCCCACAAGGAGCATGTCTGAGAAGTCCTCTGGAGACTCTGCAAACATGGTCTCTATATGAAATCCAAGAAGTGTGAATGGAATACTGATTCCACTGAGTACCTTGGCTACCAACTGTCTCCCTCCAGCCTAACAAAGTCTGCAGACAAAGTCAAGGCTATCTTATTGCCAACTATTCCAATATTGTCATACCCCTCACTTGCCTCACTTGTAAGGGCACTCCATGGCTCTTTGACGACATTTGCCTCACTGCCTTCTAGTCTCTGAAAGACACCTTCACCTCCACCCCCATCCTTGTCTATTGGACTCCAGACACTCTGATGATCATAGAAACTGACACCTTCGACTATGCTATAGTATCCTCTCCATTCACTACTTGGATGAGGAGGTTTGGCTGGTCACTTTCTACTCTCAGACCCTCTCTGCTCCAGAGCTCAACTATGACACTCATGACAAGGAACTTCTCACTATCTTTGAGTCCTTCTGGGCTTGGTGACACTACCTTGAAGGCTCTGGCACCCCCATTGACATCATCACTGACCACAAGAACCTCAAGTACTTTGTCACCATGAAACTCCTGACCTGCCAACAAGCCCACTGGTCAGAGTTTCTCTCCCAGTTCAATATAGTGGTCTGTTTCCATCCCAGACACCTTGGCATGAAACCTGATTCCCTCACTAGATGCTGGGACATCTATCTCAAAGAGGGGGATAAGGACTATGCTTGCATCAATCTGCACAACTTCCACCCCATTTTTACCAACAAGCAACTTGCTGCATCCTTCTGGGCTATCTATCTCACTGCCCCTGTCCTCTGGGCTAGCATCCTTTTTGATGTTGAGTTCCTTCACACTGACATCCTCTCTGCACTTTCCTTCAATTCTTTGGCCACCATCCACATTTCCTCCACAGAACCTGAGTCCTGATGGTCAATTGACTCTGATGGCTTTCTCTATCTGGATGATCACATCTACATCCCTGACTCCACAGACCTCCAATTCTGTGTCCTCCACTATAAACATGACCATTGTTAAGAATATATCTCTGAGGACAACTCTGGAACTCCAGAGTTCGAACAGGGCTTTGGCTTCATCGTATGTGGTGCACCTCTGTCACAAGTCTGGTTGCCCTGAATTTATGGAGGGTCAGGTGAGGGTCAGAGTGACCTTGTTACAAGCAACAAAGGTTGAGGGAGGATCAGAGGACAGCTGTCAAGGCTCAAGCAGAGGGTCAGAGAGGACTGGGGGAATCTTAGTCAATATTTGAACTGAACTATCTACAACATAGTATGGAGTCTTATATATGGAGGGGGAGCACTGGTAAGAGAACTGGTAACTTGGAGTCCGTGCATTCGGCCGCTCATGTGTTCCTGTGAGCCGAAGTGGGCTGCACCGTAGGAGTCGCGATGGATATTAACGATAGTGTAATTACATCTGCTACTAAAGAGAGTGGGTTGGGCGAAAGCCCAATAGGCTTTCCGGTTCGAAGCATGCTGGGGGAGCAATCTGCGAACCCTCACTGTAGGAGCCTGCGACGCGCATGTGAGCTCCCCCACTGAAGGAGCATGCTCTCCAAGATCTCACCTACAGTGGCTCAAATAAGTGTCCCAATGTTGGGCCATTTTGGAAAAACTTAACATTTGCAAGAGAACAAAAATGTATCAGCTCTGACCCTTGCAGGGTCATCAATAGCCCTAACTCTGACCTTGAGGATGAGCCCTTAGTCATGTGATTTGGTTGCCATGGCACTGAGATATAACAATTTCAAAATGACATATCATTGGGACACTTATTTGAGCATGATATTATCAGTCATCTTTTGGTAAATAACATAATGTTCTGATGGATGCTGTGCTTCATCCCTGTCTCATTATGTAACTTACATAACCCTGGGCACTATAAAGGGCAGAAACACCACCTAGCTAACCCT